>CAOKZL010003003.1:0-138133 GCA_948472985.1 Iguana delicatissima
GGATATGGTGGTGACAGAAAAGCTAACTTTTTCACTTAAAAATAAGCCAATCCAGGGCTTTGAAAGAGAATGGCAAGAGGTATTGAACTGGATAAAAGAATGAAATAGGGAGAAAGAAAGAAGGCTGTGAGAAAGAAGGAAGATAAAATGAGGTGATAAAAGATAAAATGTAAATAGTAAAATATAAGTTAAAAGTAATAGTTTATGATTGTTGTAAAATAGAGACAATGTACAGAAATGAATGTTTACATGGAATGAAATGTTAAACTCAGATTCAGCTGGGAAAATTGATGTCTGGAAGTGGGGAGGGTTTTTTATTTTTTTTATTGAAAATTTTATAAAAAAATTTTTAAAAAAGTTTTGCCTCTTACTGGAATTACCTTCCTTTTGCCCGTTCGACCTAAAAAAGCTACGTAATTAAGCTCAGATTTTTGTATCAGCAAATGTGAATAAGAAAAGGATGGCTTTGGAAGTCTAAATTTTTGCTGCTCTTTCTCCAGGAAGAATCTTTCTGGAACACACATACAACCTCCTCCCCCTTTCTTTGTGGTTCCAGGCCCCTTCCAGATATAGTACTTTGAGGCATGGTTTTAAAAAAAGATAAAAGGGATTGTGGGGACGGTTTAAAAGCACAGTTGCAATAGTCCAAGCTCTGCATCACAGGGGCCTATGACAATTTTTCCACTCAACATTTAGCAGCATATTATGTGAAATTTGCAGGTACTAGATGAATAGCTTAAGATGGGGGAGGGAGTTCATTTATTTGAATGGTGACCATGTGCATCATCAGCTCACTACCCTATTACAGAGAACTGGCTTAACTGCAGTTCATTACTTCTGGTTCCGTCATACAACAATGGAATTATTGATAGAGTTAGCATGAGTAGCCTTATTTTCTCCTTCACCTTCACCGCTTAGACATGTGGAAGTGAGGGGTAGGTGGGTGGCAGGACCTTCATCTCTGTGTTAGGCAGAAAAGCAGAGCTGGTACAAGAGTGGACCCTTCCTACAAAAAAACACAGAATTCTAGGGACAGCAAGAGTTGGTCACTTCTTTCAGCCTAAGGACTAGATTTTATTTTTTTTTGAGAACTTGTGGGTGGGCATGTTTTTTTAAAAAAAATTCAATATCCTATCCCATCTTTCTCCCAATCTGAGATTCAGTGCATGTTAAAACAGAATACAACTTTAAAACAATGCATAAAACAATTCAAAAGTCTAAAACAATAAGCAGTAAAATGAAAAATATTTATTTACAGTCCTCCCTCCACATTTGCGGGTTTGACCTCTGTGAATTTGATTATTTATGAGGCATGTGGTTGCCTTTCACCACCACCACCATTCTCTTTCTCCTATTCCTTGCATTCCTCACCTCAGGCTCGCAAAGCTTGTGTTTAAAATGGATATTTTTCCTTTTGGGTGAGCAAAGACACACGCACACCCCACTGCTGGAAGCATGTTCTTTCTGCAGTGTGGCTGCTGTGTAATGGCGTTTGATTGCTCAGGTACTCTCTTTGCTCCTACCTGTCCTCTCTGGGATGAATCTCCTTTCTCAAGACAGCTACCAGAAGTAGCTAGAACTCCAGAACTCACAGTTCCGTGCTTCTCCATCTGAGGGGAAAGTACCAGTAAGCTGTTTACTTTGTCTTTTTTCTTTTCTGCAGGAGCACCGGAGCCAGAGGCAAGGGAATGGGAGGAAAGAGTTCTAGAGGGGAATGGGAGGGAGATCTCAGGGGGAGTTATTCATCGTTTTTCCACTTTCATGAGGGTTCTGCACCTCAAACTCTTGTGAATGTGGAGGGCCACTGTACAACAATTGAAAATGCAGTTAAAAAATAATAATAAAAATAAAAAATATAAAGCACCCTCGAACTAAGACCATCTGCAAAAGTCCTCCCCTAGGTTCTTAAAACTTTGGTGGGCTCATATTGGGAGACATAGTATTTCTACAACTACCTTCCAGTACTGAGCAAGGCAAAAGATTTTGGAATAAGGAGAAACAGAGAGGTTGGGAAATGAAACAAATGACATGGGGAAGTAAACACAGCCATCTGGCGAATTCCAGAGTACCAGACAGAGACCAAAAGAGGGAAAGATTTGGCTCCTAGAGGCTGATGATCGCCAGTCTTGATGTAAAGAATGGAATTCTGGATAACTTACCCATGGCAAATCATGCACTGCCAACCTTATGTCTTGACTACTTAATGTGCTCTATATGGAGGTGTCCCTCCATATAGTTCAGAAGCTGCAACAAGTGCAGAAGACATTGTTTGATGTACCTACCATCAGCCATATAACCCCATTCTTGAAATAACTGTGTCTGGCTTCCCTTTGCTATTGTGACAGATGCTGGTCTTCAGCTATAGCGCTCTGAGAGAACATGTTCCAGATATATCTGCCTGACCATTGTGATCACCATCATAGGACCTTTTGGTTGTGCATTATGTACATCTATCTGCCAACAACCAGAAAGAGGCCACTTTCTGTGGTGATATTGCCAGAAGGAAGTGTGCTAGTCTGGTGATGCCTAAGCATCCAACAAAATTTTGAAAGTTCCTTTTAAAACCTATTCCCACTAATCATTTCAGTATTTGGAAGGTGAGTCACTGCCATTATTCAGGGCCATACTGAAAAACTAGATTCATTACTTGTTACTTGTTAGATTACTCTTTTTTAAAAAAAAAGGAGGGAGGGAATCTCAGGTTCAACCAGAAGATGGTAGAAAATGTGAAACATTCCTGCCAAGATACTCCAACACTCTTTAAAAGTAAAACTTGAAAGTAACTGGAAACTATTACTCATTACACCAGTAAACTTCACTATTACTTGTTATGTTACTTTTGAAATGTGGCATCATTGTATCCCTCATTCCTCCCTCTTAAAAAAAATTAACTACAGCAGTGGTTCTCAACCTGTGGGTCCCCAGATGTTTTTGGACTTCAGCTCCCAGAAGCCCTGAGCATTGACCATAGTGGCTGGGGCTTCTGGAAGCTGAAGTCCACAAACATCTGGGGACCCACAGGTTGAGAACCACTGAACTACAGGAAACTACATCACTTGTAACTGTTTACACCCAGGCTCTGCTTGTTGAAACTCTTCCTTTTTATAAATGCCTTGGCATTTACCAGCATGACACCTGTTTCAATCTGCAGCTTTTAATTTATGGCCTGCTAATCACATTTTACAGTTGTGCTTTGTTTTAATTATAATGTATATATTTGTACTGTAATTTTACCACTGTACATTTGTAGCATATGTTGTATATGACACATGCTATATAAATATTCTTAAAGAAATAAAAGTATGTACAATTCTTTCTTAATTTTAAAAATAAACCATTAATAACAGCTTGAACTGCTGGCATTAGCAAGTGATAGTGCTTAACTCTTTCTGATGAAATTTTTGTCTTCTTAATTGCTGTAGGCTGATCTCTCAAAAATGCAGAACAGACCAAGCCATTTTTTTTCTTGGTCAGCTGGCAATGTAATGACTCTGCAAACTGGTACTAGCCATCAATAATCCTCTTATGAAAGAGATGAACTCCATATGCATTCATGATTCAGGCTCCAAAGGCACACATATACTTCCCACTTTATGGCAAATGCAGTCAATCTGCACATAATCATATGACACCTTAATACAGTGGTTCTCAACCTGTGGGTCCCCAGATGTTTGTGGACTTCAGCTCCCAGAAGTCCCAGCCGCTATGGTCAATGCTCAGGACTTCTGGGAGCTGAAGTCCAAAAACATCTGGGGACCCACAGGTTGAGAACCACTGCCTTAATACATAGGTACATGATATGCAATTTGTATGTATCAATCTATCTATATACAGAGATATACATATGAAGATATCAATTAAAAAGAAACAACATTTCCAACAAGTCTGTTCTGGATCCCAGAAGGAAAGACATGGTTAATCACTGATGTGTGTGTGTGTGTGTGTGTGTGTGTGTGTGTGTGTGTGTATGAAACATAACTTAATAAATTAGCAACACATTTTAGCTTCTGCCTGTTTCAGATGTTGGAAACAAAAGTGAGGTGCATGCATTTCAGAATGCTCTACAACCAACATTCTTAAGTAGATGGTGGTTTATGTGTTATCCTCTAGGTTAAGGTCATGCAGTATTGAGGTCTTAAGTCTCTGAATACAGAAATTCTCCTTTACATTTGGAGTATTTCAAAGAGATGGCACCACAATTCAAAACACAAATAAATTAGAAGTACTGTGTTTTTCTGAGTTAAAAAGTCTAACCACTGGTTGCTCAAGTGTCCTGATCAGATTGCAGCTTTGTGATTTCTGTGTGTGCAGATCTGTGATTGTTTTCCCCTTATTTGGAAGATGGCATCCTGTACATCTGCATTCAATCACATAAATAAGACTGCAGGACAAGCAGGTGGTCTTTTGCTTAATGTAGTAGATCCGCCAGTCACTGTGCTCCTGAAAGTCTGTCTTCTCCTGATATATATATAGGTAATGCAATGCTTGTGATCACAAGAGTGTGATCCAGGACTGCTTGAGCCATTAGCCTCCTGTTACAGCTTTCTACCAGCCAGCTAATCTACAGAGATTTCTGATAAAAGCTGTCTTTAGACATCAGTAAGCAATCCAGGGTCACACCCATTCCACTAGGCATCTTCACTTGGACAAGTCATAATGTTTCCATGTAGGAGCTGCTTGGCTCTGAACCATGTGAGACAGTAGCCATTTCAATAACCCCCAAAGAACAACCTGACTTAATACAAGTTATTTTTATATGCCATCTTTCTATAGTATGTTCTACATTAGTGAAACCATCCCTGCATAGTAGCTTTCCTCCTATTAAGCTTGTCCTTTTAAATTAATAGGTCTGGTCCACAAGATCTGCTTCTATAATGACTGAACCTATGGTTCTTTATTCAAACTGGGGCTATTTTTATGCTCAGTGAGCTCTCAGTAGAAACAGAAAAAGTATCCATGTCCTGGTATTGTATCCAGAAAACAGAATACAGGTTTCTTTCCTTCCTGAGTTCTACAATAACCATGCACCTGGCAACATACAGAACTTTACAGGTTTCTGTTTACCACAGTGTCAAGCTCCCAGCAAATTCTGTTAAGCCCATTTAAACCTACTTGACCTTGTAATACAATACCATAGGAATCTTGTTTCAGTTTTTTGCAGAACCATAACTGTAGACTTGTTTAATATGCCAGTTATCGTCTATGGCAACTTCATGCTTATACATTACCTTATCAAAGGAGCTGGGTGCAGACTCTCATTTCTGGCTAGATCAGAAATACTTCTTAAGCTTGTTCCAGGCTCTACTCTCACCTGAAGCATATCTGTAAACACGCAGCATTGCTGGGATTCTGCTTTTGCTTCAGGTATTGGGGAAGGTGGACAGATCAAAAATTTCACCCACAGTAATCTGTCTGCACAGCCTATGACCCAGCACACCCTTTCTTTGCTGGATATAGAAAGACCTATGACAGGGAGAAAGTTAGCAACCCTGTCTCTAAGCCTGGAATTTGTTGCTATGCATCTTGAACACGCACACAGTGATTTGTGCTTGTCTCAGCTCCTGACACTGCTTTTTCTCTTTTGCTCCTGTGCTCTTTTCCCTGTACAGCTTCTGGAGTAAGCGCTGTTACTTATTGCAGGCTGCAGACTACCCTGATAAAGCATGCTTTATAACAAACAGCCTTCCTCAAATTGGTGCAATGCTGGCAAGGAATGATACGAGTTCTAGCCAGACTCAATTCAAAAGGAAAAGGCTGGAGGAGAAAAAATAGGATATCTCTTGTCTCCTACCAGCAGGCTTCTGCTTTTCCTCAGCTTTAAAGCCCAGAAGAGTATCTTCAAGTGATCTTATTTCTCTGTAAATCTAGAGCAAGTCAACTATTGCAGATGACGTGCATGGTCTATTTTAAAAACAGCAAATAGAATTAAAGGGCTCCAGAGAAGTGTTGTAAATTTACAAAGCAAAAGTGCATAGTCAAGATCTCTCAATACAGATTAACTATTCTTCAAGTGTAAAGTGATGCCAGGTATGCAGCCTGGCTTAAAAATACATTTCTGATCAAACTGTTTACCTAGACCAAGGTTCGTAGTAAGGATCCATCACTAGATGGTTCACCAGAAACTGGCCAGTGATCAACTGGTGTTGAACCCCAGAACAGAAATGGGTTCTGGCCCTCCTGATCATTGGCTGGGGTCTGAGCCTCTCCCCCAAAGATCAGGCAAAATTGGACTACTAAGATTCCTATGCAGCTGAGCCTCCTCAGGAGCCATCAATCAGAAGGGCACTAAGTGATCTTTATTTCACTATTACTTTCAGGGTACACTGCATCTGTTGTATATGCAGGGTTTCTATTCCAAGAACACCTGCACAAAACAAAAAACATGAATGCTCACATCCCACCCAGTGGATGCAATGTGTGTGTGGACATGGCAGCACGAACACATGCCCACTGCTGCCATATTAAGCATAGGAACATGATGCTTCACATGAGATGGAGATTGTGCGTTGAGGTTTGCATAACAGAGGAAGTGCTGTACTCAGACTATTACCACCTTCAGTTGGAGGATGATGACAATGATGATGATTGGGTTGTTGTGGGTTTTTCAAGCTATGAGGCCGTGTTCTAGTAGTATTTGCTCCTGAAGTTTTGCCTGCATCTGTGGCTGGCATCTTCAGAGGGTCTTCAGATGTGTACCGTGTACTGTGTTTTCTGTTGTACTGTGTTTTCATTGTCCTATACCTGCATAGTCAACACTAGTAAAAATTAATTAGAACCTGCCTGATAATGCTGACCCTCCCGATCTTAAAACCATTCCCGAGGCCCTGCAAGTTGTCAGCTTTCATACACATACCAGGTATGTTATTCCTGGTATTTACAGTTGCATGAATAGCTTTTTAAAGGAAATATCAGGTGTGGGAGTGGGTGGTGGGTGGGATGGATCCAGATAAGAAATCTGGCATAGAGATGAAGGAGGGCTTAACTCTTTGCCACACATTGCAATCCTGACCACAGGCCATAAACCTACTACCTCACTGGAAGAAAAGCATCCATTTGCACCAACTGAAGCTTTTCTGTCAATCCCAAGAGCAGGCATGCAGTGTTGGACTGGAACACAGTGGGCACAAAAGATTAACCCAGAGACGGAAATTGTAGTGGTCCTCCAGATGCTGCTGAACTGCAGCTCCCAACAGCCACAGCTAGCACAGCCAATGGTGAGGAATGATGGGAGTTACAGACCAAGAACTTCTGGAAGGCCACAAAATTTCCACCACTGACTAGGCCTAACTGGAGATGACTTTGAAAAAGACTCAAGAAGAATATGTCAATACATGATTACAGCTGTGAGATTACTTTTTATTCAGAAATGGAAAGACCTGTTGATTCCACTGCAAGAGGAGTGGTAGTTGAAGATGTTCAAGTCTGCTGAAATGGATGAGTTAATTGTTTTGATTGAAGACAGTAATTTGATGAAATTTTAGAAAGAACGGGGTACAGTGATTTCATATTTGAAAGAGCATTGGGGAAAGGCAATAATCATGGGTTTTGAACAATTAAGCTTTATTTAGTTATTATATATCAAGTAGATGTCTTACATTTCAACCAAGAGTGATTGTAATATTGTTGCTGAAATTCTTACTTCTCTTTGTTTCCATATATGAATAGAGGAAGTAGATAACTTTTAAAAATGTATCCTTCCAAAGAAGTACTAGAAGTTAGTACTAGATGCCTCATTCCAGATGTCTTGTGTAGTTAGAAGTTTTTGTTTGTAGTAGTATTCTAGTAGTATTCAGCAGTTATTAGTTATGTCTGTTACTTTAGTTTTGACTTTTTGTGCATCCTTATGTGTCATTTTAGGTGATGAAATTATTTAGTATGTTTATGTTTAATAATTTTTTTTAAAAAAAAATCTGCCATTGGGAGAAACCTTTTGCAATTTGAGGACTCAATTCAATTTCACAGAATTCTTCTGGAGCTGCATTTCAGTGGTAGGAAGGGCCAAAGGCAAAATACTACTATCAGAAATACTAGAATGAAGTTCTTACAGCTAATAGTGAGGTCTTATGAGAAAGGTATATCAACCTTTCAGACTGAGTAACAATCCATACCAAAGCTGGGAAACTTTCAAATGATAGTGCCATTGGGTTCGACATCTGTGGAATCCCAAGGGACTAACTGAAATTCTGCCCCATGGCATTAGATTCACCATTTCTGGGGTGACCCCCCACCCACAAGCTGAGCTTCCTTCCATATATTTAAGCCAACCATGGTGCTTTTTTTAACTCATTTTTTAATGATTTTACACTATTTAAAATGAAGGGTGTTTAATTAATATGATAACTTATTTAATTGAGTTTTAACTTTTATATATCAGCCTTTGCAGCTTGATCTTGTTTCACCCTTGTCATAAGCCACCTTGGGTTCCATTGCGTAGAGAAAAGTGGGGTGTCAGCCCTCTACACTTCCAGCTTTGACATTCATGGATTGGATTATTTGCAAGTTTCTCCAACCCCTGCCCTCCCACCTCAGGTGCTTCTTTTGTGGGTGAACCTTCCCTCTTGGTGGCCCCAATCAGGCCACATAGCCCTTTAAAAACCCACCTCTGGTCCTCTTCTTCCTCCACCAGTGTCTGCTTGGCCAGCTAAGGATGGCTCTCTGCCCAAATTCTCAGCACCACAAACCCTGTACTCATGCCCCACACACACCCAAGGAAGGAGATGGGCAAGAGAGAGGAAGTACAGGACTACCATGCCAACTATCTCCTTTCTCTGACCTGGTTTAGACCCTGGATGCCCACTTTCTCCACCTGTGCCTCAGACCCCTTCCCACAGACACACAAATTTTGTTATTTTCCAATTTTTTACTTTTGCGAGAGTCCTGTGTCCCTAAACCTATCAAATGCAGAGGGCCAAGTGTATTACATCTTCCAGAATGAATAAATACTGAACATTCTGGAAACTGGAGTCCAAAAAATACCTTTTTCAGGCACTGAAAGTGGTGCAGGCTTCATTTTAAGCAGGCATCATTTCAAAGTTCTACTGAAATCAGGGTCGGGGGGAAGATCCAAAGATCATGTGTTAATGGACAGTTGGGATGTCAGCTATACAGAGCTGAAGTGCCTGCCCATCCCGTCTCTGTCTTGCATGAGGCTGGAACAGAAAGCTATTATATTCTAATTGTTCACATGACTTGGCTTCTGATGCTGCAACCTCTGTTGAATGAACCGGTAACAGCCTGTAGAGTAGTTCTGAAAGTCTTTTCCTTAAAATTGGGCAATATCCAACACAAGTAGGAATTGAAAGAAGGGACTTGCCTCTAGTGAAGTTACTATCTCCTGACCTTCAGTCTAGTTCCCCCTCTGGAATCGGGTGGTGTTAAGTCATGGTGGGCAGAACTCCCCTAGCAAGGACAGCCTTCTCCATAACCCTTACCCAAAGCCTTGAGGATTATAAGTGGAGCACTGTTCTGCCAAGCCAAAAATCAAAGAACATCAGATATCATAAACCCTGAAGGCCTCATGCACTTGACCTAACACAAAATGAGACAAAACAATGGCAAAAGTGTATCTTTGTATTTTCTAAAAATGATATGGCTCTCATCATTTTTGACATCAATTATAAAATGCACAGCTGAAAAACCACATTCCACAATTGTTCTAGTCAATCATTAGCATCACAGAACATTCACAGGGTGACTATTGAGAATCATCTGTATACAGACACTGATTATATATAATCAATCTATGTATGTGCAGGTGCACACATACACAGGGAGAAGGTACAAAACAATTTTTTTTTGTCCTGAAAACAAAAAGGAGATATCAAGAGACCATGGTATGTTAAATCTTTGTGTGTGCTGAAAAGCATTAATATTTTGCTACAATTTATGTTTCAAACTTACAAGTGTAATTTTCATAAAGCATACACAAACAGAGAGCCAGTGTTAGCGTAGTGGTGTGAGCTTTGGACTACAACTTTGGAGACCAGGGTTCAGAGGCAGGCAAAGGCAACTCCCCTCTGAACAAATCTTGCCAAGAAAACCTCATGACAGGTTTGCTTTAGAGTTGCCATAAGGTGGAAAGAACTTAACAGCACACAACACGGCAAGGCACAAACACAAAAAGACCATCTTCAGGAAAACAGCCTTTACAATAACTGATAATTGATAGAATTAATTAATAGAAGAATTAAGTAATCTTCTAATTAATAAAAGAGAGTTACCCATCAGCTACAGATAAAACATCCTGGCTGGTTGTTTGTTTTGACACCGGACTCTTCAATCAAAGAGTCAAGGCAATCTCTACCCAGCCAGTTTGTCTGGGGCTGTCATAACTGTACACCATCTAATGAATACACAGCTCCTGTCTCAGTAAACCAATACCTGGTGCTTGGAAAAGTTATATTTGATCTACACCACTCAGAATACTCCAGGCAGTGTGGTCAGCAGCCATGCTGACTGGAGGATACTGGTAGCAGTAATCCAAAAAAGGAACTTTCCCAAGCTCTGCCAGAAACTGCTGGATTCACCCTAACAACCATCCCCTTCCCATGTAAGTCCTATAGTCAAATGTTCTGTTGGCAATTTGCGAGAGTGCTCCATTAATTGTCTATTACAGTAATTTAATGAGTGAAATTATACAACCACAATAGAGGCTATGATGCTTAAGGAAGACTAGTTTGAAGGAGAGATTATTATTGGAAGAGCCAAGATTTTACCATTTTAAAATTCTATTTCTACTGCACCTTTCCTCCAACAAGCTCAGTTCAAGGCAATATACAAGATTTTCCACCTTCCTACTTGACTCTCAACCTCTGAGAGGTAGGCCTAACAGAAGTGTCTGGTCCAAGGTTACCAGTAAGTTTCATGGCTCAGTGGAGGATAGAACATGGATCACCCAAGTCCCATTGCCACATTCCAGGCCTAACACCACACTGGCTATACACATTCGATACAGATATATACCAGCTGAAAGGATGGTGTGCATATGCATGTGTGAGAGAGACAGAGGAAATGAGGTGGGAAGAGATGCTTTGAGGGGCTACCTGCTATCACTTAGAGCAGCTTTCTCCAGCTTAATGATTTCCAGATATGTCAAGAGTACAACTCCTACCACCCCAGACAGCAGGACAGAGTGGATGATAGATATTTTATGACAGACATCTGGGTTGAATTCATCTTTGTATAACAACTAGCATATTGATTTGTGTACATTCTTGTGTACGTTCAAGTTGTTTCCAACTTACGTGCCCCTAAGTCGAGCCTATCACAGGGCTTTCTTGGCAAGATTTGCTCTGACAGGGTTTGCCTTTGTTTTCTCTGAGGCTGAGAGAGTGTGATTGCCCAAGGTTACCCAGTGGGTTTCCATGGCCAAGTGGGGTTTTGAACCCTGATCTCCAGGAGCATGGCCTACTGCTCAAACCACTACACCATGCTGACTGTCAATATACAGCAACTGTAAGATTATATAGAAATACACACACACACACATTCCTAGACACACAAATATAATTTAATTCCTCTTTATTCATTCATTCATTCATTCATTTATTTATAAATTTTTATTGATTTTTATTGATTTATTGGGTTTGCTCTATTCAGGATTAGCAATTAGAATTAGAAACAAAATCACAAACCACCAAACAGCTGAATAGGGTCACACTGCATTCCTATAAATGTATCTTAAATCAGGAGATTCTTGAAGAAAGAAACAGAGGAAAAGTTTATACACAACTGTAACATAACAAAAGCCATAGACACCTGGTAGTTTCATATGGGTAAAGTTCTCTGCAACTCCATCTTGAGGCCTGGTCCACTGTAGTACTATAATGAACCCCACCATTTCAGGGAACAAACAGAATATAACCACTTTTCAATACTCCATGCTGTGTGTGTGTGTGTGTGTGTGTGTGTGTGTGTGTGTGTCTGTCTGTCTGTCTGTCTGTGTGTTTTAAACCCTCCTCCAAATAGAGAACAAACAAGCAGGCAGACAGAGGTTTAGGCTACAAGCATTATTTACAACAAAGCTTTCCAAACTTTTCATGTTGATGACACACTTTTTAGACACGCATCATTTCACAACACAGTAATTCAGTTTTACTAGCAAACCAGAGGTTAAACTAACCCCTTATAAGAGATACAGACACGTACATAAATTGTAATAATGAAATTATAAGAAACAAAATTCTTAATTAGAAACTTATCCATTTTAGGGGTAATTCAACTGCAATTTAAGAAAATAAACATGAAAATAACAGCACCAGCACCCTACTCCCGCAGTGATAAAATGAGAGAACAATCCCACGTGGCACACACCTACAGATAGGTGGCTTTTCATCAAGCTGCCGTGCCTGTTCCGTTCTCTTCCACCCTTTCAACCCGATTACACATGAGCAGTACCCGGAGTGTATCTAGGGTGGGGTGGGCCCACTACTGCCCTTGCCAGCGTCTTTCTCAACCCAGGGATGCAGTGGCTACACACATACACACTGCAGCCGACACACTAATGTGTCGCAACACACAGTTTGGAAAGCTCTGATTCTGTTCTGTTTTCTTCTCTTCCTGTTTCAAAAATTTAGTGTGAATTTTCTAATAGTCATGGCATCTGTGACCTACACTCTCAAGTGGTTCACTCCTTTCCCACTCCTGACCCTTTTACCACTTTGTTTTGCTGCATGTATAGCATGCACACAAATTTTCATGGCAAATGTCCTGTTGTGGCATTTAAGACACACCAATGCACAGGGAATGGGGTTCAATCAGGTTCTCATGCCTGGCCAGGCAAATATAGAGCAAATTTCTGTAACAGAGCCAGCTGTATTTCAGTAGGCTCTCTGAAAACTTAAAATAGTATCTTCCATGCAAAAGGTCCTTAATTCAAACCCACAATTGTCTCTTTAAAGTATCAGGGAGGTCATGATAACAAAGAACTTGATGCCAGAGCCACTGGCAATCAAAGCCAAAAACACTGGGCTAAATGGACAAGCAATCTGACCTAACATAAGGCAGATCCAACATTCTATCCATTCATTAACCATTCATCACTTTCTTATACCCACCTTTTTCCAAAGTGGGTCTCAAACCAGCTTACAAAGTCACAGTAGAAATACATACAGTTAAAACATACAACAAAAAGTTGAGATTAAAACAGTTATTAAACAACAAAATGAAAGCCATTTAAAATATTACTATATGGCAAAGAATACAAGCAATAGTTGCTGTTGTTAACTGCCGTCAAGTCAATCAACCTATGGCAACCCTATGGATGAGAGAGACCTCCAAATCACTCTATCATCAATCGCCCTGCTCAGGTCTCGCAGATTCAGGGACATGTCTTCCTTGATTGAGTCTATCCTTCTGAAATGCACTCTTCCTCTTTTCCTACTGCATTCCACCTTACCAAGTATTATTGGCTTTTCTAGTGAGTCATGACCTCTCATGACATGACCAAAGTGCAACAGACTCGGTTTAGTCATCCTGATTTGCTTTGCTTTAAGTTCGATTTGGATTAGGACTCATTACTTTGTAAAAGTACAGCACCAGAAAAAGCCATTTTGAAAAACAACCAATTTTCAAAACTTTCCCGGAATAAAAAGGTCTTCGCTTGGTGTCAAAAAGACACTGGAGAAGAATCTACCCTTGCCTCCCTGGAAAGAGAGTTCCAGAGTCTGGCAGCAGCCACAGAGAAGGTCTTCTTCCAGCAAATATGCCTTCCCAGCAAATATGCCTGTGAAGGTATTGGGATCAAGCAAAGTGCCTCCTCCAAAGTTCTTAGAGCTTGGTCAGACTCATATTGGAAGATATGGCCTTTCAGATAATCTGGAGCCAAGCCCCATTGGGCTTCATAGATCATAACTAGCACTTTGAATTGTGGCTGGGAGTAGACACTAGAGCTGTTGCAACAAGGGGGTAGTGTGCTACCTATAACCAGCCCCAGATAATAATCTGGCTGCAGACTTCTAACCAGAGTTTGATTTAGTGCCAGCAGCATACCAAGGCTCAGCTGTGCACTGCGGTCTCTGTCAGCATGCAGATTAATTGACCATGTACAGCAGCAGAACCAGGCCACCGGATCCAAAATATAATCTGAGTTGTCACTTGGAAAGCTTCTGCATAAGTCTGGGGCAATGCCCACTCTTGATTTTTAAAGAAATCATTGCAGTAATACAAGTTCTTCCTTCCATGTTTGGAAGAGTCAGACCAACATACACACATGCATACATATAACTCTGTTCATAATACTGTGGCTTTGGTATTCCTCAGAAAAGAAACTTAAGCTACAGAAATTCCTTAAGACTTGAATATTTGTTGGCCCAAACCGGTTTCATTCTTACTACATTCTGTAATGAGAAGAGTTTAATTAGTTCCAGTTGTGTATACACCACTCAACTCTTACACATGGGGGAGGGAATGTGCTATGCAGCTGTGAGACTCACTGGCTAATTGCTTGTTTTCTGTTTGCGAACAAAACAGATAAAGCAAAATTTAACAAGGGTTGCCACCACATCTATTAAGATGACACACATTTCCAATCAGCTGATGTTCCTTTTTTGTCTTCTTCGAATGAAGTGTTAAACCTACAAACACACTGATAATGTATCATTTTTGTACTAAGAAGGCTGCAGCAACGGGCACAGTAAATGAAAAATGACCCAGTTTTTGATCTGAACAGCAATAAGGTTGTGATTTGGTGGGACCTAGTGCCAAAAGGAGATTCAAGTACAAATCCCAAACAAACATAACTCACATCTAGATGAAATGACAATACCTGGAATGCAGCCAGTTTCTAGTGAGCCAGAGTACCAGCTGATTAGATCATATTTTGTAACAAGCTCAAACTGGAGATTTTTAAGCTATAGTTCACAAATAGCCTAGTGGCCCAAGATGAGGCGATAAAAACTAGAAGGATATTTTGAAGAGCTCTAGGCTTCTTTGAGGATTGAGCAGAACCTGAGGCCATTTCCACACTATACTGTTATAGTGCTATTATTCCACTTTCAACATCCTGTGGAATTCTGGGGTTTGGAGTTTAGGGAGAGACATTTAGAATTCTCATCCAGAAAGCTCTCTGGCCTCAGTAAACTACAAACCTCAGAATTCCACAGGATGTTAAAAGTGGAATGATAGCACTATAACAGTGTGAGTGCGGAAATGGCCTGAATGTTCCCCATCCAGTCAGCCACTAGAAAAAGGTGAGAGTTTTTCATTTCCTTTTCCTTTCTTCATAATTTACCAAATTCCAAAGTTCCTTCATATTAGGGATGAAAGAAGCTTTCTATTTAAAAATTCAAATTTGTCCACTCAGAACTAGGGTTTGAGTGCTTAACCCCTTGAAGTCTTTGTTCTGAAGTTCTGTATGGTCAACTAAGTTATTGTTGCATGAGTAGCAGGCAGGTCGAGTACAACATGATTCTAGTGGACAGTTGAGACCTGCTGAATTTGGAAAGTGCAACTGAAGGAGAGTTCCATTTCAGTTCTTCTTCAATGAATTCACCCAAATACACAAATGGTTTTTAAAATAAGATCTAAAAATGTAAGATGGAAGAAAGCAAAATGGACAGTTTTTACTATTTCTGCTAATAACTGAGATCAGTTCTGAACCATCTTTTTTACAATATGAAATAATGTGAATGGTGACACTCCCTGCTTCCATTGCCTCTGCCTCCAGCATAATCTCATTTCTTCCACTATTTGTCAAATTCATATCATAAGACTGCAAAAGAAAGGAGGAAGCTGATCAAACATTTATTTAATATCCCACTTTTCACCCAAATGGGACTTACGATAGAATGCTTTGATTTTTTGGAAGCCCCGAATATTCATACTTTTACTTCATTTATATACTCATATATATTATATATTTATACACACGAACATATATTCATTTATAAACTCATTTATTCAGCTTCACTTGTGCAAATATAGTAACACAAAGGATTCAGGCTGTCCCTGCTAACTGACAGGGGACTGATCAGTTAATCCTACTTTAGTAGAAGCACATTTGGGTGGATTTATTTATTTATTTATTTATTGAAATACCACAATGGTTATAATAAAGCAAAATGGCTGAACATCTTCTTTGGAATGTGCTCTAATGTTATCTAATCTCTAAGAGAAGTACAAATACATCTGTAGGAAAGCAATTATTTCCAAAAGTTATTTATCTGTTGTAGTAAAATCCTCCCATGTTTAATGGGATTTTACTTGGCTGCTAGATGCTAAGACTGCACTTCTACAAAACTGGGGAAGAACAGGGCATGAAGGTGTAAGCTAGAGGCAAGCAGCTTTTCATTTTAAGATACACTTGCCTCTTCTGCTGTTTGCAGGGCTGTAGCAGGAAAATCAAGTCCATACATGCATGGATTTTTAGGATTACAGCCTTCATAGTTCACCATATAATCATACAAAATATGTTTACAACTGCACTGAACTTTATAGGAGAATTACACAAAGCAGTTCATTTTGTCCTGACACAGTTCACTCCAGGGTAGATTCAGCAAGCAACAGATAATACTGGTTTAATACAGTGGCACTGAAATTTTGGATGGGATTTTGTATATGTGCACATGCATGTGAGTGCACACAAACATTTATAAATACAACAAGAGACTTATGCAAGATGGGCCCCAAATTAAATTGCCATCCATTAGGGAGAAGGAAAGTGGAAAGACTGGTATGTGTAGATTACTTCACTTTAGAAAATACTCTGGCGGCACCTCAAAGACTGATACATGTATTATGTCACAGATAATACCACAGTACATGTGTCAGTCTTTAAGATGCTACAAGTCTCTTAGATTCTGTCTGTTACAAGCTACAGTGGGCCCTCCACTTTCACAAGAGTTTGGGGTGCAGAACCCTTGTGAAAGTGGAAAAACCATGAATAACTCCCCTCTGCAATTTCCCTCCGACTCCTCTCCAAGGCTCCCCCCTCACCTTTTGTGTGCTGGGTCCAGAGACAAGGAAATGGGAGGGGGGAGGCCTGGAGGAGAGAAGGTGGGCATGTCTCCCTGCCATTCCCTTGTCTTTTGACCTGGTGCAAGTTCTCAGCACCAGGGCCAGAGGCAAAGGAATGAGAGAGGGAGCTCCAGAGGGGAGAAAGGTGCCTGCATGCCTCCCCCCCATTTCTTTGCGTTTTGTCAATGCTCAGCAAAATGCAAGGGGATGGGAGGAGAAGATGGGAGAGAGGCACGTGCACGCCTTGCGAATAATCAAAGTCACTAAGGTCAGACTGTAATGCCATCACCTCACTGATAACTATTACTACTTTATTTATTACTTCCAATTTTAGAATTGCTCATAAAAAAGTAAGCTCTCATATACAAGGTCCAATGCTTCAGCAAGCCCAAGATTCTTTGACATCAACAGGCCTTCAAAGCTTCATGCCAATTTTTCCTTGCCACTACTAGCTAAAATCTGTTAACCAGAGATAGTGGAGTTGAAAGTACATAACAAGGTCCTACTTTGCACTGTGCTAACAGGCCTTCTAGAGGTGCTACCAAGCATGAATTTAGGAGCTAAAACTAAATTATCATAAGGCAAATCCAAGTAATCCCCACGTTTTACCTTGGCAAGAAATCCAGTTAACCTAACAAACTCAAGATTGAAAATGCATTGCAAAAACAGCCAAAGTAGGTTCTCTAAACACTGTCTTGAGACTAATAAATGTTATTTTTACTTTCAAATACGGTGTGTGTTAGAAACAATCAGAGATGGAAGTATTGCTGTTTAGATAACCCAGTTACGTTGTGACTGAGCTATGGCCCTTCCATTTCCTGGACATGAATGATTCCAACTGCAAGAAAAAAAATAAAATAACTATATTGTGATTTAGATCTCAGGAGCTTCCCTCTTGACAACATTTTATCAAGTTTTATCAAGTTTTTATCAAGTGTGGGCAAAATTAACTGCTCGTGATTCTCCTATAGCAAACCCTCTCATGGTAATTTGATTCAAATTCTTCTTCAACTGAAGGGAGAGGCTCCTGCAATCCCTTTCTGAACCTAAGCCACCAGCAAACATGGTAACTGCTAATGGCTGAACACACTGCTTGTGTAAACTTCCCAGAGCCAGCCCTATAAGCTGTTCATAATACTTAACATAGGAGCATTTGTGGAAGGATTTTCAGGAGTCCTTTTGTTAGCACATTAGAATTACACTAGGATCTCATAGTGATGCAGGTGCGGCGAGGAAGCCTTGTAAAAATCAAGTGATGCAAATAGACAACTGGATTTTATTTCCTTCAAAATAAATACCACTAATTTATTATCTCTTTTTTTTTAATTACAAAAAATGTATTTCTTGGCATTGCAGCACTAGAACTTGAGTTTGTTTGTCTACTATAACTATTAGCAATTCCAGCTTGTTTTCCAAAAGTGTGAGTTCTCACAATTATAGGTCCCTGGGTTTTGCCAGCTGTTGCCAGCACCATATCCACCTGTTTCATTCTTTTGGAGGGAGCTATTTGTAGTTGATTTCTTGGATGGTTTGCTGATGTGGTCCTATAATCTGAAGGGCAAATTTTGTCCTCTCTCAGTTTTTTAGAGTTGCGATGTTATAGTGTAAAATTGCCATTTCAGTGATGCACTGATGTCTTATATGTTGAAAAAAAAGAAAGAAAGAAAGAAAGAAAGAAAGAAAGAAAGAAAGAAAGAAAGAAAGAAAGAAGAAATAGTGGAGAGGACAAAGAGGCTTTTTTCTTTTGTTCTGTTATGTTTCCAAATTAAAAATGAACCTACTTGAAGGCGGGAATAAAATGTTGCAGCTGGAGCCAGGATCTGCCAGAAAATTTCTGGAAGAACAGAAACATTGCCTGAATACCAAAGAAAAAAACTACAGCAACAACTACTGTAAGCTCCCAACACATGTGCCCACCTGGAAGAGCCTTATATTTGAACAAATTATTTATATTTTGAATTTTTTTGTTCATTTAGGTATAACACAACATTATTCATACCAAAAATATTTTAAAAGAATAACATCAGGATCAGAGGGATTCCACAATTTTGTCTGAGGTGAGAAGGTGTAGTGACTTGTGTTTGTGATAAAGTAAGCCTATTTTTTCAATGAGCTAATAATGAGCTAATAGGCAAAGTATTTTACTCTAGTTATTTGGGTTATTTTTTATAATGCAGTGCTTGATCTGGAAAGCATAAGCAAAGCATGTAGCTAGTATGTTAACAAGTATTGATGTTATCTTGAACAATCTACTTTTAGGAGCAACAAGGGAATAATTATAATCCTTTTCCAGATAAAAAGCAAGGGCTTGCAACACACATTACTTTTGCCATAAAACAAGTAATACTTGTGTATTATTCTCTTTCAGTACTTCTGGGGGTTAAACATATTTTCTTGAAGTATGTTGAGGAGGTGCTGCTTTCCCAACATTTAGGTCCTTTTCTTGCTTCTTTACGATCCCTTCATGAAAAAGCAACAGGTAATGTAATGAGTTTGAACAAGCTACAGAGCAAGCTTTTGCAGTTACACAATGAATCTCTTTTTAAAAGAGTTGTTAGATAGATAAAATGTATTGATAAGTCAAGGGACAACAGCAAAAAAATAGTAAGCAAAAGCAAATCTAGAAATAACATATAGTCCCCTGTATTGCATTACTTTTATAGTCTGTTTTGCCACTGCTATGATAATACTGCTTTTAGCATATATCTCCACTTATGCCACGCTGTTACCTTAAGTGCCTGTGCAAGTCTCTTTTAGAACCGGTTCTCCAGAAGTCACAACATCACTTGGTTTGTTTTATACATACTGTACTTCTTATCCTTTTCAGCCATTTCCACACTAGACTGTTATAGCGCTATTATTCCACTTTCAATATCCTATGGAATTCTGGGATTTGCACTTTAGGGAGGGGCTGGCTGGGAGGCTGGCCCCTCCCTAAACTGCAAACTCCAGGATTCCATAGGATGTTGAGAGTGGAATAATAGCACTATAACAGTCTAGTGCGGAAATGGCCTTAGACTAAGCTTGTTGAAATAACTTCATTTTTTTTCACTGAATCCCATTGGAGACATGCTGAATTACTATTAAAACTCATTTACACAATAAAAGGGAGTGTATATACCAGAGAGATGAAAAAGCTAACACAGGTATTTTCCCTTAAATACTAATAATTCAGGTGCCAGACACTAGAAGATCTTTTTGCAACACTAAATACACTGTAATAAGTTATTTTCCTGCAAAATCAGTTAGCTTAATTATGAATGTTCTGCCCTCCCTAAGCCCATGATGGGAACACAAGAAGCTGTCTTACACCAAGTCACATTGTTACTCCATGTAGCTTGGTACTGTTGATAGCAGAAACTACTCTCCAAAGTTTTAAAGCAGCTGTTTACATTGCCCTTACACAGAGATGTTTAGGATTAAATCTAGTCCTTTCTGCCCACAAAGCAGATAAAGCTCTTGTCAAAGCCTTCTAAATAAAAAACATTTCTCTGAATTCTTTTGCAGAAAGGGTTACCAGATATTTCTTATTGTAAGTGATGTCCCCTACCTGAAAGCCAGAAAAGCTTGTCCCCCATAGTGTTGGCAGTTGTCTGTTTTCAGCAGTCTGTTTGGCTGGAAGGCTTTTCCTTTTATACAATCGGAATATGCTTTAAAAAAAATCCTGTATTTGGAGTGTGTGGGACTTCCATAAAAACAGAAATGTGTGCATCATATAATCTATGAATAAGGCCAGTATATTAATTTTACTGATAAATACAGGGCTAAGTGAACTGAAATCAAAAGTTTAATTGGGTATTCAAGAAGGAATGCAAATTTGTTAATAGTTACTTTCTGTCAACCCTACACGTCATTCATTTCAGCTGTCCCCTAATACCATTTTGAAAACCTAGCAACACTATTTGTGGAGCATGCTGTATTTAGGGCATCTCCTTTGATCTGTGTCTCCACATTCAACACTGGTTTAGGAGAACTGCAAGGAATGATGATGTCTATAAGACTGGGGTTTACTGTGACTATACAACTGTGTTAATGGATTTTAAGTCTTGCCACAGACTAGCATATTCCACAAAGGAACCGGTGCTCACCATTTAGATACAGAACTAGGGATAAAGCTAATCTGTATTTAAAAAAAAACAGTTAAGAGTACTGGAATATTTAAATGATATCCAGGAAAGGTCTGCACTGAAACACCTTCTGTTTCTGCCGTAGCACTTCAGTGCTCTCACCAGAAAGTACAATATTATGGCAAAGATCTACCTGTGCTGCCCTACATCTTGAATTCCTGGCCACATTATTGCACCCCTCTGTTGTGCAACTCAGTGGGGAACCATCATGAATTGAGTAGACCCATGAACAGAGCAGTGTATGAGCATCAAATTCCCTCAGTCTTGCACAATACATTTTTCTTACCCCTCCCCAAAAAGAGAGGAGGGGAGCAGCAAAGAACAAGAACCTTCTCTAGATTCACATTTGAGTAATTTTGCAATTTGCTCTTTGAAAACAAGTATGGCTTGGAATGTCCTTGAAGTGGAGAAATAAAACAGAAGAATGTAATTAAAATTGTTCTAGGTAACTAGAAACTGAGATGATGGACACTGTTTTTTCTATCCTCTTCTGGCAGTTGCTCCAGCCCCTGGAAATGCTGGTGACTGGGGCTGAATCATAGTATGAGGATGTCCAAAGACCAAGCAGAAGCACCTTCCAGACCAGAGCTCTTTCGTCCACAGAAGACAGATATCAGATCCAACTCTAAGGGACCAGATCAGCTTAATGTATTTCAGTGAAATTCCATTACAATTAAGTATATAAATGTTCTACTCCATACAGTCAGAACGGTCCACCATCTGTCTTTGCTACATTCCCACTCATTCCAAAAGAGAAAAATTGAACACATGAACTTCAGTGACCAGATTTTTTTTTTTTTTTTTTGGAAGAATGTTGGAATAAAGGATAGTCAAAGAAATGTGCAATCTTTGACCTGGGAGAGTCACAGAGCAGCCTAGATCCATCACCAAAAACGCTCAGTGCCAAGAACTGCTACACAGAGATGTTTTTCTTGTAGGAAGAAAAAGTGTAGAAAAAATAGACACTTCCACAGTAATGTATGTGAGGAATGAGCAGTTCGTTGGTCACAATTACATGTGCTATAAAGTCATTACACACAGGAAAAGAAAGTCATATGTGAATCATCCTTAAGACTCTATTAAACAAACACCCTGAGGCTTGAGTCTGTAATGAACAGTCTAAAACTGAAAAAAAAACTTCATATACTGTCTAGCACTCAGGAAATTAAAAACCCATAAAGAGTATTTGTACAGGCTTTGTCTGGGCACTTAAGCTACAGTTGTAGATGAACCAAGAAGTTTAAGAAAAGGAACAATAATATTTCCACCTCAACAGCATACCAACTATATAATGATTTCAATTTTTTAAGCTGGGGAAAGGTTCAAAAGTTTTTCCGAAGCCATAACGGTAATGATGTTCAACCACTAGGTGGCTCATCACAGATGTTCTATGGTCATTTTCTCCTTTAGCATTCAGTAGGCAGTATTTGCTCCAGCCTTCACAAATACTAACAGCGCTTTTCTGTGCAAAAGCTGATCTGAAAGATCTCATCAACCAACAAGGATGTTCATCAAATGAGGACACTGTAGTGAACAGTACGTAATTTTCTCAGATTACACACTCTATGTGCCGCCCTTACGTAATCTCTCCTACCCCTTCTTATTCACAAAAAATAGCCTTAATATTATCTATTGCAGCTTAATTTAACTAACTGTTGTTGATTTTGGACTACAGTTTATGTTCTTTTTTTTTTTATCCTGGCAGGTTACCAATATTTTAATAAATAAAAGAAATAATGTTTACTTTCACTGGATATAGGTAAATCAATAAGGGCAACACATCATGTTCACTGGATGGTAGTTCTGCAAGGTATACTCATGGGAGTTTCACAGGAGGATTGCAAAGGTCTGATAAAAGAAGTTAAAGGAGACAAGCTTCCTGAGCTCATAAAATTTTAAAAGGACTGAAAGGCTATCTAACGCAGCCACCTGGAGGCTCCCTCTCCCACTCGCTTATGCAATCCAGACCAGAGTCCTAAAATAAGTGAGAGACCATCAATCTATTTTTAATCAGATTTTCTTATGGATGGTGTGGGTTGAGGAGTTCTAAAACGTCACAAGATTAGAGATAAGGAAGCAGAAAACTGACTTTAAGTGCAGCACCCTTGGCTTGATTGTAGGGCACAAGGAGAGATGAATGCCTTGGATTGTTCACTTCCACCAGAAGCAACCACAACACTTATCCCTCCTTCACCAGATAAAGGTGGCTGCCCTTTCCCATTATCTGATCTAAGAGGCGAGCCTCACCTGAGCTTCAGATCAGATCAACAGAGACTACCAGAGTCTCGGATTCCTCTAGCTATGGAGGTTTTCATTCATCCTATACAGTGAATGAAAGCTCCAGATGCTGCAAGCCAGATTCCCAGAGGATCCCTTCCTCTGACGCTGCGCGATTCAGCGAAGAAAAGAAAAAAGGAAGGAAAGAAGGAAGGAAGGAAGGAAGGAAGAGGTGGTGGAAAGGAGGAGGAAAAAACCCCAGTCATTCAGAAGGAAAAAAAAAATTACACCCTCCATCTGGGTCCACAAACTCAGACGATGCCGAGTTGTTGTCACAACAGCAAACAGCCGTTTTTTCAAACAGCCACGAAGCCGGAGATGGCCATCATGCCGCTGATCAGTTGTGGCTGAGATGAGTATCTGAACGTTTGTTGTGGTTGCAGCCTTCCCTTCCAGCAACAGACTCGTTTTGCAAATGTCATTACGCACCCACATACCCCCCCACCGCTTACGCAAACGTCCCCCTCCCCTCTTTACTCTGCCTCCTTGGGCAGCGGGTGGGGAGACCCTTTTCGCAGGTAATCTGCAAGGTAAACCGCCTCTCTCCGCCTCGGTGCCCTTGCAGACAGGCATCCCTCCTCCTCCTTCCCTGGTTTTTTTTAATTTTTACTATGATCTCACTTTAAGATCTTCCCAAAAGCCCTCGGAGGATTAGTTCTTGCTAACACGTCTACCCACTCACCCACCACTTTAGGGCATTCAGTCAACCCAGATTAGGATCCCATCGGCTCCAGACCTCCGACGTACCCGTCTGGGCGCGATCCGTCAAGGAATGCATTCGCAGCCTAGCCGTCATGTATTTTTATTTTATTTTTATTTTTTAAACGACCCGGGCAGAAATCACACATGGTTCTAAGGGCGAGATCAGAAAAGAGGCGGACCGGGGGTGGGGGAGAGAAGATCAATAGCGGATCAGCGTCCCACCAATACGTCGAAGAGTCCCTAGTCCTCCGCCTCCCTTTGGCTACCAAGGATCCAAATTCCTCCAGAAAAGGTGCGCGCTGCTGAAAACGCCGGTTTCCAAGAAATGAAATGCACGCCTCGCGGGGGGGGGGGTCCGATTTAGCACAACCCCCCCCCCGACACACACACGCGTGCGCGCGCGGTCTACATTTTCATGCCCACCATCACCTCTCCTCCGCCCGCTGCCCGGCACTGCTTCCCAGACGGGCACGGCGGAGGAGCCGGGGACGGTGCGCGAGCGGCGGGATCAAAGATGCTTCGCGCTGCCCCGCGGCTCCCTTACCTTCGCGGGCTTTGAGCAGCACCGTGTTGGCGACGATGTTTTCCAGCTCCATGGACGAGCTCCGCCTGGGCGCCGCAGCGCGGGTGTCAGTTTCGGGAGCCGCTCCCGGATCTTTCCGAGACCAGGCGGCGGCGGCGGCGGCGGCGGCGGCGGCGAGAGGAGCCCCCCGATCTCTAGTGCATTATTTCCCTTCCTTTCTCTCGCTTCTTTCGTCGAGTTCCCTCCTCGAGAAGGAGCCACCGCTTGCTCCCTCCCTCCTCCAGCCCTGACATCCAGCCGCCCTCCCTCCCTCCCTCCCTCCCTCCTTGCTTGCCTGCCCGCCTGCCTTCCTTACGTATCTCGGTTACTCCATTCCCCGCGCCTACATGAGACGAGAGAAGGGGAGAAAAACCCACCCCCTCTTCCCTCCCCTCTGATGGTTTAGGGTTTCAGATGCGCCTGCCCCCCTCCCCGCTCCCCCCTCCCCGGAGGCGTGGCACTACCAACCTATAGCTCCGCAGCATTGCGCAGGCGCCGTGCTCAACAGCTGGCTCGGGTTTTCGCGATGGGGTAGCAGAGCATGCCGGGAGATGTGGTCCCTGGGTGTGCACGCGAGTCCATGAATGATGCAAGTGCTGCACGTAAGACTCACGCTGTAGAAACAATGCTTATTAAGTATTCCGGCACGTGAGTGTCTCTGCCTCCAACCAACACAGGCAGTGCCGTTTTAACCTTTCCTCTGTCTCAATACCAGAACAATCAGAAGTTGTTGAATTTCCATCTGGGGAGAAGTTGACAACTTCTATTACCGCAGTCCCTTCAGTGGGACTTCTTTCCAAATAAGCATGACCAGGCTTGAGCTTTTAAGCACTCTGATATATTGGTAGTTGGGAACATTGGTATTTATTAGCAGGATTTGGAAACTACCCTTCCAATTTGTGTCAGCAAAGATAGTGAAGTATGCAAGCATCCAGACCTCATGGAGTTTCTTGTTTCACCACAAGGTCTCTGCCTTGTTATTAAAAAGCCCTTCAGTCATGTATCGTGAAATAAAAATACATTTCATTCTTGGCTAGGGACGTGATATGATCTTCCGCTGTCAGCATGCCTGTGACAACTAATAGCGTTGCAATACAGGGCAGTTTCTGCTAAAGAGAGACTTGTGACTTTTCCAACTATGTAACCCTATCCCTGAATAATAAAACCATTTTGTCTGGCTTGCTGCTAGTAGGGAAAGAGGGGCTGAGATGATATTCAAAGCCTGTGGCTTTAATTCTAAACAGTCTTGTTAGGAAATAATTCCAAATGAACAAAATGGGGCTTATTTCTAAGTAAGCGTGCATCAAGTGCTACATGATGCATGCCGTAATGATGGACTGTTGTCAAAAGGTTGCTGCAATCATCTGTCTTTTGCCAGGGCATTTGAAATAATACTCTGGGGAAAAGATTGACAATTGCACACTTAGTAGTGAGTAACTCCCTTTGAATTCAAAAGGCGTTACGTTACAGCCACTGGATAGGATCAAGATTCACTGGAAATACTCAGAAATTGACTTTTTGGAAACCACAGATCAGCTCAGGGCTGCTTCACAGAAGGGGTTCTTTACATTACAGACAAGACATAATGAACATCCATGGTATAAATGTATGACAAGCCTCTGCAAACCTGAAATGTACTGCAGAGACCTGGCTTCTGCTAAAACATGTGAAATGCCTTCTTGTTCAGACTGAATGATGGCAATGCTGGGATCTTCTTAAAATGAAGCAGTGATGTTGCAACCTGGGTAGCATCAGAAGGGTTTTGCAATACGCACCCACTAACTTTGGCCCTGTATCTTAAATGGGAGAGGGGGGAGATTATACTGCAGTTAGTAGGTTTAATGGTGAGCCCCAGAAAACTCTGTGGTAGGTTTGCCTTACAGTCACCATAAGTCAGAACTGACTTGAAGGCACACAACATCAGTGCAGGAAGCTGGACCTTCCAGTTCCAATGCATGTTACCTCATTACTATAGCATCCGCATTGTGTTAATAGTTGTTCAGTCAATGGATTCCTTTTGGACTGACTCAGCACAAATGTTACACAATGCTGGCATGGGCTGGGAGATTCTGCACAAATGAGGGTGAGCCTGAATCACATGGAAAGCAGCTCTATTGGAACTGTTGCTCATGTCACATGGAACCAATCTTCAGTGGCCTCCTCATAGTGAGCGGCTGTACTCTTTTATTCAACCCCCTACCCTTAGCTGATCGCTCTTGCTTGTATAAAATTAAATTTGTTTACTGTAAGTTCTCTAAGAACAATTACATGATCCCATGAGAAACGTGATTCAGATGCTTACAAATTGGAGACGAATGTATCCAGAACTTCTGTCTCTTTTCAGGGATGATTAATAACATCGCTTCAGCAACAGCTGTGCAGGAGTCCACTCAGCTGACCACTGCAATGTCTAGGGTAGACCTTGAATGGTACCGTGATGCCACCTAGTGGCTTTCTTATTAGAGATGGAGAAGAACACACGCAGCAGCCTATTGCTTGATGTGGTTTTGCCTCTAGTCTAGGGAGCTAGAGAACAGGTGGCTGTGCAGTTGGAGAAGGGAGTAGCCTTATAATTAGGGTGGTCCTTTCTTACCCTATATATATTTTTGGACTCCAAATGCCATCATCCTTTCACCAGTAGCTATGCTGTCTAAGGCTGATGGGAGCTATTGACCAAGAACATCTGGAGAGCTACCATTGTCCATCCTGCCTTTAGAAAGTGTAGTGAAGACTGTGTACCTTTTTGTAGTCTCTTTGTCACTGATAGCCCAATTGTGCTTTGTTCCCAAATACTTCCATGCATTTTTCAAGTTTTATTTATTTTGCCATCTCTGTCCCATCCCGTTGCCCCTCTAGATCTATCAGCAGGACTTACAAACCTGTCAAAAAGAAATATGTATTAATAAAATGTAGCTACGTAGCTAAAACCAAGCTGGCATTTTCTTTATTTAGTGGAAATGAAACAAAGCAGAATACATGGAAGAAAGATGAGACATATTAATTTGGCATATATTACTGCAAAACAGTATTTTAGAGCTAAATGATTTCATACAGTTTTAAATTATTAGTGTTGTAACATGATAGCTAAGTGAATTGCCTTTTTTTTTAATCACCAGGGTTTTTTCCCCTTTTTTTATGTTGTTTTAACTTTGCTGTAAGCTACCTTGAGTTCCATGTCGAGAGAAAGAAAAGATGGTTAACTACGCTGGCTACAGGAAGCACACAACTCTCTTGTTGCAACAGCTCCACTGCCTTTCTGACCATTTCTGCCCCCAATTCAAAGTGCTGGTGAGAAGGTCCAGGTTATTTGAAGAGCTGTACTCTCCCATAGGAACCTGTGTGTGTTCCGAAATCTGAGGAGGCCTCTTCCTCTGTCCCATCCTCCTCCTAGTTACATCAGGTAGGAACACAGGAGAAGGCCTTCTCAGTGGCTACTTTGGAGTTCTGGAACTCCATTCACAGAGAAGTCAACTTGGCACGCTCCTAACTATTTTTCCACAAGATGGTAAAACCCTTTTTTTCCAGCAGGCCTTTGAAAACTGGCTTGTCTGTTTTTAAGGGGAACAAACTTTATATAATGTGCTGGACTTTTTTTTTCTTGTGGTTAAAAGTTTGTACTTGGTTTTAATTTTATGATCAATTATAATTAATTAAGAAGAAAAATTAGTAGTAGCAGAAGAATTAGTAGTATTAGTAAAATAATATGTGAAATAAAGGAAGAAAAATGATAGTATGATGTGGGATGGGCAACTGCTACATGTCTATAGCCATTTCCGCACTAGACTCTCCTTATTTAAAAGATTAATAGCTGCTCTTGGTGACTTCCAGGAGAGGCAGATCACTCTTCTTTTCTTCAGACAGAAAAGGAACAGTATAAGTAGCCTCTAGAGTCAAGAAGTGCAATAACAGCCTTGGGGAGGCCATGGGCCCAGATCTGCATTTTGCAGGCTATAAGGATTCAAATAAATAAAATAAGCAGCTCAGAATCATATAAAGCTAGATGCTCAAAAGTACTCTCAGGGATAGGGTTCCCAGATAAAATAAGGGACAGGGCTCTTCTCCCTTCAATGGTTGCACAAATGAAGGGATTTCAGTCACTTGTATATCAGTTTTATTTCACCTAGCAACTTTACTCAGGAAAAACCAGCCCAAAGAGATACATCTCTAAGACTTCTTTCAAAACATCTTGCTTGGAAGCTAACTACAATTCATTTGGAAGAGAATTCAAATACTTTAGTCTCTGTCTGCCTCCCAACCAAATTGATCTGACTGGCAGATATAACAGGGGCGGGGGGGGGGGTCCAAAGCTAATCTTGTATGTATGGGCAGGATCATACTGGTGAAGATATCTCATTAGATAACCATATACATCGAAAACATTAGGAGCCTCAAGGTTAACACCAGCATTTTGAATTGGTTCCAGAAATGCACTAGGGATCAGTGAAGAATTCGTGGGAGCAACATTCTGGCACCATCAGTATGGGGATGGCTACTGAACCATCTTCTAGGGCAGCCCCAGATACAGTATATTACAGTAGTCTAGCTTAAGCCATTTCCACACCAGAGTGGAGGAGCATTTCACCACATGTTGTGAGTGGTGTTTTTTAACCTGGCTTATTCTGATTTTACTGGATTGTTATCTGCATGCCCTCTGGTTTCTGTTGAAGTAAAGCAGTGAAAATTATTTGTTGCTTCTGCTCTGTCAATTCTTGTGAAACTCTCCTGCTCCCACTCCCTCCCTTGCTCCACACCGCCACCTCTGATTGGTCAATTTTTTTTCTTAAAAATAGTTGCTACGTATCAGCGGAGATACTTTAGTTCGTTCTTACAGAAGACAAACCCCTATCTCCGCTTTGCTAGTAAAATTGCTAGTAAAGTTATTGTGTTGTGAAATTATGCATGTCTAAAAAGTGTGTGACCAACATGAAAAGTTTGGAAAGCTCTGGTCTAGATAGCCAGAGATTGAAAAGCAACTATCCTGAGGATCCCAACATATTTCATTGTATTCCAGCGCCCACCCTGCACTTGGGGAGCAGAGAGAAGAGCTGATAGAAATGATGCCAGGGAAAGGTGGGAACCCCGATAGAGAACCACCTCTGCGTGTACACCTTCCGCATGTTGTCAGAAATGCAGCCAAACCAGTTTTTGTGCTTTACATCGGAGTTTTTCCAGTTTTACAATACATCGGTTTTATGTTGATAGTAATCATGCTAAGAGCTCAAGCCATGCGAATCCACAGAGGAAACATCGATACTAACTGGTTTAATGTGCAAACGTAACAGCAAGAGTATGATGCCAGTGTGATGTATTGCCCTTGTGTGGAAAAGGCCTTAGAGCAGTGGTTCTCAACCTGTGGGTCCCCAGATGTTCGTGGACTTCAGCTCCCAGAAGCCCTGAGCATTGACCATAGTGGCTGGGGCTTCTGGGAGCTGAAGTCCACGAACATCTGGGGACCCACAGGTTGAGAACCACTGCCTTAGAGATAACTAATGCATGGATAACCAAAGCCAGGTGCAGTTGCTCTACATAAGGTGTTCCTTGTCACCTTAACATCAGTGGGTCCAGGAACACCACTATGTAATTCTATCCATCAAGCAAAGTCCATCCCTATCTAGTTTCATGTCTGTATCTGGATGAGGAATTTCACAGCCTGTAAAACCAGTGTCTTATCTAGATTAAGGTTCAGGTTTTGGACCCTCCTCCATTCTGATACCACCTTCAAATGCCCATTCAGGAATTCCACAATATCTCCAGGATTCATAGGTGGAAGAAAGAAGTACAGCAACATGTAGTCAGTTTACCAAGTGTGGTCCACGAACCAACATGTTATAATTGGGCATATTTACATGATCAGACATGGAAGTTATGGGAGCTTGTTTAACTTAATGCGAAGATGCCTAGTTCTCTCCTCCCCACTGTGTTTAGGCAGTGTCCATTTTGGAACATTCTTGTAATAAATATTCTTGTTGGGATAACTTTGCGCAAGGTGTGTGATTAGAGAAATTATCCTGTCTTATTATTATGAAGCTTTGTTTTGCTTTTAATAAGACATAATCCAGGGAATTCTAATCTTACTTGCTTGTATTCCAGTTTAATATGCAATCTTTATCTCAGGAAAGTGATTTAGCTGTTGTTTGGGCTTCTGGAGAAAAAAGAGAAAGGAAAGCAATCCAATCTGAACTTCATATATATATATATATATATATATATATGGGGCAAAGTTGTTTTTTTTTATTTTAAAATATTATTCTGAGGAAAATGCTTTCAAGGAACTGCTGATCCTACTGCAGCAAGAAAAAAGTGTGAATAACTAGTAATGCAACTCTCTGAACTAACAGAACTGAATGAAGCAATATCACTCACCTCCCGAACATGTATTTATGTAAATATGTATTTGAAAAGGGCTGATCCAAGGGACAAGGGGCAATCTTTCTTACTCCATGTGTTGACCTTCTGTCTTGTTTAACCAGCTCATGATGTGAATACAGTGGACTGTACAGCTAAGAATGTTACCCTGCCCCCTCCATGTCGCTTATCTCTCTTACTCCCCCCCCCCCCGCCACTTTTTGCACAAGCCAGGCCTCAACAGGCTTCACCACAGCTGATCTCTTTTTGTTTCTTTCTTCTAGTGACTGTCATTGTCTTGCAGAACACACAATGCCAGAGCCAGCAGACAGTCATATGCCCAGTTGAGGTCTTTCTCCTGGTAATCTATGGCAATTTGAATTCACTACCCTCCAGTCTTTCACAAAGAAAAGTAGAAGGTGTTCTTCATGAGGAAGAATACACAGGCCAAGAAAGGCAACAGCTATTTGTTCTTGCATGAGCCTACTAGGAAGGGCTAGAGTCTGTCCACTCCCTTCTCTCTTCTGAATAACAGTAATTGAATGCAAACTACTTTTGCGCTGTCATTTTGCAGCAACTGAAGTAAGCTGAGGACAAAGAAGGAAAGTGGAAGGAGAAAAAGGCTGAGACATTTTAAAAGTACAGTCATCCCTCCACATTTTTGCTAGGGTTAGGGGCACAGGGCCCTTGTGAAAGTGGAAAAACTCTGAATAACTCTAGGCCCTCCCAAATCATATTTAACACACAAAAAAGTATGATCACCATATTCAACCCACCATGGATTCCTCTGAGGCATCGGGGTTCTTTTGCAAGTCAGAAGTGGGTGGCTGGTGGGGCTGACGGCTACCTCCACTACTGCCCCACACCATTTTTAATAGGGACTTACAAGCCTTGTTCACAGTTTCTCAGTCTCACAAGGCTTGCATTTCCTACTGAAAATGGCATAGGGAGGCAGCAGAGCTGACAGCAAATAATCCCTGAATAATCAAATCTGCAACTATGGAGGGCTGACTGTAGCTGAAAAAGAGGGATAGCAGAGAGTGAGCCTGGACTTCCCCTACCAGATTGAGACAACAGGAGGGTATACAACTCTCTCTCCAGCCACCTTTTGACATTGTTTACAACATTTTTGTCTACTTAAAGTTCTGATTGTGATGATGATTACCCTTGCTGGGTTGAACATGAATCAATACTTAATTAATTTGTTCCAAGGTCTGATACTCCCAGGATTTTTCATGTTATATCACAATGTACCCCTACTTGATCTGATTCAAGAAGAAAGTTACTATTTTCTGTGAATGAGGAAGAAACAAAGGAGGGGGTGGTGTCTTCCCAGGAGGCTCAGGCAAAAGCAAACTACTGCAGCTTCTCCTAACTTGTGTTGCTCATTAATAACTTTTGCCATATTAATTATACTCAGATGTTGCTTGCCCACATATGTCCCAATTTTCATCTGTGAAATGTTGGAAGGTATGTGTATTTGCCACTATTATTTTCTATTTCTAGGAAATAAAGTTGCAAGGAATTCTGCAGGGAAGAGTATGAACTAACCTGAAGTTGCAAAACGTGAATTATTTTGTAGAAAGAGTAACTAGATATCCTGGGACCATAAAACTATCATCTTTTTTAAAAAAGTTCATTTACTCAGAGTAACTGTTCAGTTAAATTATACTCTCACTTATATAGCACCATTCACATATATGACACATGGAGAAGTACAAGAAGACAGGTCTAATCCCTGAGTACAGTCTTCCCTCCACATTTGGAGATTTGACCTTTGTGAATTTCATTATTTGCAAGGCATGTGTGTGCTTTCCTCCCCCACCCCATTCTCCACCTCCCATTCCCTTGTGTTTTTCCAGACACAAACACCCAGGCAAAAGGCATGCGAAGAGGGCAAGGCACACACACACCTTCCTCCTCCCCTCTGGAGCTCCCCCTCCCATTCCCTTGCCTCTGGTCCCAGCACACAAAAGGCAAGGGATTGGGAGGGAAATCACAGGGGAAGGTATTTGCAGTGTTTCCACTTTTGCGAGGGTTCTGTGCCCCAAACCCCCATGAAAGTAAAGGGGCCACTCTATAAAACTTGACAGGAGAAACAAGAGAATAAGGAACTTGAAGTGGAGGCAGTGGTAAAAGCATAGATTCCAAAGGGGTTGGGCTGGGAAGTAAGCCATTGATCCTATTATTGAGGAAGAGCTGAATATAAATACTGACATTGACAGAGTATGCATATCAGCACCTCCATAGCCAAATATTTAATTAAACTATATCAATAATTGCTTAAATGATCTGACATGAAATGTTTACCTGGACCCGATAACAGTTTCTTGCTGTTCTTTCAGAGGAGATACAACTCTGTGGTATGGCATATGCTTTGGAAGGAGAAGGCTGGCTGGAAGAAACAGTGAAATACATTCCTGGTCTTTTAGTACCAACAACAAGGCCAGATGCAAAAAAGAAGGAAGAGCTTCAGCACCTTTGGCTATTATACTGAAGAGAGAATTTTAGCAATGTAAATTTGCAGGAGCTGACCTGCCATGAGGCAGCTTCCTGAATTCCATCTTCAATATGTATCCTGAAGCATTGTAGCTGCTGGAGTCACAGACAAGAACCTAGCCAGAAATGTGTGCCAGTTCAAGAGAATTAAAGCACAAAGAACTGCATTATAGGTGGCTGTATCATAGGTATAGGATTATCTTCTGCCCAGACACTGGACAACAGGCTGGGTACCAAAAACATTTGTTTTTCAACACTTTTGAGCACTGCCAGGTTTGAACTGGTATGGAAATAATCTATTAAATGTCATAGGTTTTAATTGAAGGCTAAAGGAATCTGTATTTTCTCTTTAAAGAAAATATTTAGAACAGTTGGCAGCTGACAGCTTTTCCAAGCTTGTTACCAATGGGATACAGTAGTAATTTATATTTAAGTAGTGATGCATTTTTGTTGTGTCTTATTGTAAGCATGTTTACTCTGAATTAAATTCTAAAATGAATTCTTGTAGCTTACTTCTAAGTAAGCATACAGAGGATTACAATCATGCAGTCTGATCTCATGAATACTTACAATCAAGTCCAGCCGTAAATCTTGCTTCTAGTCAAGTCTGCGTAGGACTGGAACATTTAGACGCTGGTTTTCAGCTCACCAAAGGAGCAAGAGACAAGAACTCTAGTCTCCCGTGTATTTTCTTTTCTGGAGAAGTTTTAAAAGACACATAACCTAATGTAGACTTCATTTGGAACTGCTTGAGGAAAATCTCTAAGCCTAGAATTATAAAGGTATAAAGTGGTGGTGGTGGGGAGTCCCGAGTAAAGCTTTAAAAGGATATTTCACCATCTCTTTTGAAGAAGGAAGGTATTTTTCCTTCATGGCTATGCAGGGACACTTCATAAAACACCTTTTGATCAACACTGGCTGTCAGAAGAGGGAAAAATAGCCTTGCAGCCATCTTTCAGGAGCCTTTTAGTGAAACGCTGTTTTTTTGGTGCAAAAGCTGAAATTTAGCCTTGCTGTAGTAAGAAAAGAGGACGGGTAAATGGAGGGCTGTGTTATGAGCTCTTGCAGCTGATGACTCACCAACTGAGTGGGCTTGCAGGTCTGCAGCTGTGAATACTGCAGCAACAGAGTGTCTCCTGTCTCAACAAGAGAAGATGAAAAATCATGATTTTTCAGGACAAAATTTCCAAAGAATCAGCCACTTTTCTAAGGATTGTTCATGGGAGGTCTTTCAATAGGGTCTCCATTCCTCCTTCTGTATTTTATCATCTTACCCATTTATTAGGGGTGCAATAAACCACCATTTATAGGCTGCTAAGAGGTCTTGCAAACATATCTGTGTCATAAGAGAATGCTTTATAGAATCAGTTTTCATTTAATAATTTAGTTAAGAGTTTCAGTGTCAGAGAGGAAATGGTGCTTGAAAAATGTGTGAGACTGGTACAACAAGCCCTTTTCATTTACTAAATTGACAACATTCATATTTGTGTGCAAATATTTTCCAAACTGAACTGTAATGAATGCTGCTTGAAGCCAAATGATTGCATCCACTCCATCTCAAGCTTTATTGAGGCTTGTGATGTCTCAGAAATTGCAAACCATTGATACCACGAAAGTATAATTACGTGCAGCATTCATGGCTGATGCAAATTGATCTATGTTGTTTTCATGTAAATTTTTAACTGGTTACCCACCCACTTCTGCAAACTTAACTGCTCTCCTCCAGCTTATTCTCCTTTTTCACTGTCTCCCTTGGAATGATCTGACTATTTGTCTGCCTTCAGTTAATTGCGGTGGCTATGATGAGGTTTTGATCCTACAAATTAATGTATTGTCTCAGCATTCTATGGTGTGTCATAACAGTGGTGTAGGATTATGCTGGCCTTATGCAAAACATCTGGCAAATGGACTGGGTCTCACAGGCTATTTGTACATGCTCCTTGCATATGGAAAGAATCTGCTGCCACCTGTCAGTGACAACAGGACAATGCACCTTGTTCTAAAAAAAAATTCTATGGGCACTCAAGCTTAGCATTTTATAGTTGTCAAATTGTGAAAGGCTTGCCTGTGAGTGTGGCACCCACACTGACCATTTCCAAAATCCCTTGTGAAGTCATTACTTAATTTAAAGTAGTCACTGATAAATGATTCCACTAGCAATGAAAAGGTCTTCAAATTGTTTCCAGAAAAGCAATCTGATATGGACTAAGGAGGAAGAGAAATAAGAACGTCTAGTAGCCAAAACTTATAAACTCTTGTCTATCATGTCAATGCTCCAAACATTTTAGTTTCAACATGCAGCAAGAGGCTAGTGAAGGAGCAGACAGAAATATGTGGTGGTTACATCTTCATGATAGAAGAATAACCATGTTGACCTCTAAGAAGTGAACAAATTAAAGAACCCTTACTTGACTACCAGCACTATGAGGAGAATTCTGGGTCAAGGTTGGTTCATGTAGGACATAGGTGGGTAATTGTGACTCTCCAGATATTCCTAGCGTACATTTCCCAGCAGTCCAATCTAGAATAGCCAATTGTGAGGTATCAGGAAAATTATATCCCCAAAGATCTAGAAGGCTGTGGTTGACTGACTCCTGGATGTGGGATTGGACCAGTTCGCCTCAACTTTGCTCTTCATGAACAGAGAGAACATTACCTTATGGATCCACACTGATGAGCAAGAATGTAGGATTGACTCCTGAGAGAGTTCACTTCTTAGATATCAATTTGAAGGTTATTCTTCTATCATGAAAATGCCAAACTATATTCATATCTGCTCCTTTACCAGTCTCTTTTCCACCCTCTTGCTGCAGGTCAAAACTAAAATGTTTGGAGCATTTAAATTATACACTGGAGCTCATAAATTCATACATTCAAGGCAAGTATTTCTTTCAGTGGTATTTATGAGTATATTGAACATTGGATTTAAAAAGATTGTAGAACATACTGGAAGGGAATAATAAAGTATCCTCAGAATGTTGTACAGCAGGACACAGAGATGATTTTGTCTGCAATGGTAACTACAAGGGACCTTTTACATCCAAAATATGTACAGTACCACTGAGGTATGGACACTGCCTAATCTGAATTAATTAGGAGTGATGTTGATAATATGCATAGTGCCTTTGCCTCTGAGCAGTTTACCAACTAACATACATACATTCATTAAATTTTATGCTTTGCACAGTGTCTTCAGGCAATGTTTTTTCTTTCCTTTTTTGGGAATAACTAAAAGTACCAGATCATGTCTGATCTTGGAAACTAAGCAGGGTCACTCCTGGTTAGTATTTGGATGGGAGATGCCTCCCTCCTCAATGAATGCATTTCACAGGAAGGAACTGGGAAAATCAGATCTGAGTATTCCTTGGCTAAGAAAACCCCCATGAAATTAATGGGATTGCCATAAGTCCGCAGGTGGCTTGAAGGTATTTAGGCACATGTACACTAGCTCTAACAGCTGCAAAAAAGAAGAACTCTACATGGATCCCTCCAGAAGGCCAGAACATAGAATTGGATTTCTATATAGAATGCTTTTGCTGTCATGCCCAAACTTAGATAATCAACAAGACATAATTTACCACACAGTCTCAGCCACACGGAATGAGACGGCACTCTCAGAATGCCAGTCTCAGAAACAGTCCTAATATTATTATACAACAGGATGACAAAGAGGGAGCTGTAATTACATGAACACGTCTGATTACATAAAGGAGACTGAGAGACAACTGTCCAACACTACATTTTACAGAATCACCTCAAAGATCCTAGTGATGAATATCTGAAGGAATAACACAAAATACTCAGAATTTTCAAACCCAGGAGCCCAACCCAGGCATCTTCTATCTACTACCCAAAATATGCTAATAAGGTAATCCAAGAAGATCTGTGATCTCAAGCATTAGAATCCCCACTGTTGGAATATAGGGATATATGGACTCAGTTTTCAGAACATATACCATCAACATTTCAAGCTGCATGAAAGATATAACTCATTTCATGAGGAAAATATAGTCTATCCACAACCTCTCAGAGAACAGCATCCTAGCCACTGTGGACATGGAATCCTTATACACCAATATCCCACACCAGGATGGACTATAAGTTATCAAGAATACCACCTTGAATGAGGCTACTGCATACCTAGCCATCAGATTCTGCCACTTTGTACTTACCCCTGACTGCTTCAAATGGAGGGATAATATGTACCTTCAAGTCAGTAGCGCTGTCATGAGCACCACATGGCACCACACAATGTAAATATCTTCATGGCTAATCTGGAACACTTCCTCAGCAGATGTACCGAAAAGCCACTCCTCTACTTACAATCTCTTGATGACATCTTTGTAGTTTGGCCACATGGAAAGCAATCACTTAGGAAGTTCCACCAGAATTTCAGCAGCTTCTTTACTTTACCATCAACCCATGCCTAGAACAATCCACACAACAAATTTACTTTCTTGACACCACTGTGCAAATGCACAATGGATTTCTAAGTACTCCTCCTATTGAAAATCCACTGATCATTACATATACTTACTTACATATATACATGCCTCCAGTTTCAACCAACAACAAGTTACCTAATCTTTTGTTTCCAACCAAACCCTTCAATACAGCCATATCCGTTCAGATGCACAGGACAAGAGGGTCAAAACTTTTGGATTTACAACAAAGATTTCTCAAACTACAAACTACAGTACCCACCTGTGAAGACAACAAGGCCTGCTTTATCTTCTCTCAGACTGGAATGGCAACTTTTCCCCATGTCTATGAAAGTGCCTTGCTACTTTATTCACAGATCTGGCTTTCCCTAAAAACACCATCTTTGTGTAACCAGGGTAAAGCCTTTCAGTTCTCAATTAAAACCCCTTTAATAATTTATGATAGCATGGTTCTGGTTGGTTATAACCACTGAGAATCATTCAGTTGAGAGGAACTTTATAAGAAAATACACTATAATCTTTATTGAAACAGCAAACAGAATAATGTATTGGTTCTGTATATATGTCTAAGTTCAAACAGATCTTATGTTTAAATAGTTTAACTCTTTACAATAGCATAAAGGCACAGGTCTCTCCCTCTCTCTCACACACAGTCCTCTTTACCAAAGGCTATGTTCCCAAATCTAGGCTACTCTCTCTGGCCAAATTTAACAATGGGTTAATTTCTCTTCTGCCCCTTCTCTGGGTTTTCCCTGAGATAACCTCCCTCTCATTCACTTGATTGAATGAGAACTCCTCTGGCTGAAGGATTCACCCTTCACCCTTGATTTCTGAAAGTCTGATTTCCTCAATCAAACCAGGGTACCTTCTATAAACAGATTTCCACTCAAGCCTCCAACCCCTCCTTCCCAGTAAAGGGGCTGGGTTTCCTCTGGAGTGGCCATTCTAGTTGCCCAGCAACCTGTTGCTGGGTGGCTTTTATATAACTCAGGATACCACTCTCCCTATACTCCATCACACCAACTAAGGAAGTGAAGAAAAAAAATCAAGAAGACAAGATTAATACTCAAGAACCATTTACTACAAGACAAACGAAAGACACAGACTAACAGAACACCCCTAGTTGTCACCTACAGTCCCCAGCTGAGACTACTCAAATGCGTCATCAGTGAGTTATAACTAATTCTGGAGAAACACAGTCCTTTCACAAGCTCTGGGAGGTAGATGTTTACTGACCTATAGACAACCTCCATATCTTAAACAACTACTTTCTCATAATAGGATACATAACATGGATGGTAATAGAGGAACAAGACCCTGCCACAAATCTAAATGGCAACTCTGTCCCCACCAAAGACCATGCCTTCATGGCACATTACATATATTAATACAGGAATCCTTGCTACTGCACATATAACAAAAGAAATCTTCTCAGAGAATTTTGAATCCAAAGAGACTGACTTTTGGTAAGCAGTTCTATTTTTTCCACATATCAATATTAACTGACCATGGTAAAGATGTAAAAGACCTGTATCACCTCATCCAGCCCTTTGAAAATTTAGTGCAAGGGGCATGATCTGCATCTTTTTTGATCCTATTCCATTCCATCCTCTTCCATGTTTTACACCTGAGACTTTAATTTCACTTTATACAGCATCCAAAGAATTGGATTTATAACCAGCAAAGCTCATCTACTAATATATAAAAGTCAAAGTTTGTTTGTCTGTGTCAGGCAGACGAAAACCTCATTTGATTGGCTGTATAAGGCGAAAACCTCATTTGATTGGCTGAATCCTTGGTTTGCAGCTTATGGAAGGGCTTTTAGAATTCTCAGCCAGGGAGCTCTTGGGCCTGGCCAGTTGCTGAGGAGACAAGGCCCAGCAGCAAGGAGGAGGGCAGTGTATTTTCCTTTGGAACCCAACCCCTGTATGTTAATAACTCTGAATACAGATTGGAGAATATGGGGGAAAGTTATGGGTACTGGACAAGATAGTTTGGGGAATTAAGAGACACAGGATCTCAAATTTTCTAACAAGTATTATCTGGGAGAAAATAAAATCCTGGGCAACGCCAGGGATATATGCTAGTGCTAAAACAAAAACCAGCTAGTCTTAAAGGTGCTGCCCCATGCCCCTTTTTCACACACTCCCTTTAACTCAGATTGGTAAGAGCGGTTCCAGAATATTTTTTTGATATCCAAATTCTTGCTGTCCTTCCCACTCTCTTTCTCACTGTATTCAACAGGGCTTGTTCATCCTTGTACAACCTACATTATTACAGTCTAAGCTTGTGAATCTAGGAGTAAGCCCCATTCAGCTCAATGCCACTTATTGAGTATAGATACAGAATTGCACTCAAAATGACTCATGCCTTTTATTTGTTGAAGATTTAGTCTACAATCCAGCCAGACAGTTGGGTGGGTTTATTCAGAACTAAATCGAACCGAATGCAATGGATTTAATGCTGAGGAGTATTTCAGAGGAAGGAGCTGGCAAAAACAGCGGAGTATTTCTTGCCTAAGAAAACCCTATGAAATTGCCGGGGTCGCCGTTAAAAGGACAGACGACTTGAAAGCACACATATGTACAAACTTGCAGACAAAGTTAAGATTAAAGTAAAATAATCCTTGTTTTGCAGAAAGAACAGCTGAGGACACGTGGCTATCCCCTTGGCTCAACGGAAGATTCACTCCTGGAGGAGGAGGAGGACCCTCTTAAATCTGGGCTTTGAGAGCAGCCCTGTTCTGGCTGCGTCCATCACCAGCCCTGCCGCCCTGGGCTACACGCTTTCGTCGCCCCGCCCGGCCCTCCCCACGTGCCAAGCCGAGGGCCGGGTCCACCCCTTTCATTCTCGCTCCGGAGCTGAACATGGCTGCTGCGCTGCGAAGGTTACTGAGACCCTCGGTAAGTGCGGGCTGGAGGCTCCGCCGTCCCGGGAAGCGACCCGCGTCTCAGCCCCTTGCGGTACCGAAACAGGGAAGGGATTCCCCCCCCTCCCCTTGCATTTCGTTCCCTAGCAGCCTTGCAGCCGCTTGACTTTCGCCAGCCAAGGCCCGAGCACGCCTTGCATTCCTGCGGTCTCAGCTCTTTCCCTCTGCAAGGGGGAGATCTAGCCCCCGGCGGCGATTCCCATCTCGAAAGAATCGACGCGATCGCTTGCTAAGGAGCCGTAACCGGCCATAGTCTTTAGTTGCACCGAAGTCCCTGCGCACTCCCTAAGGACCACGGGGCCCAACCTGCTTTCTGTAAAACGGGTTCCTTCTACTGGCTCCGCGTTGTCTCCAACCCTGAACTCCTTTTTGTAAAAGGGAAGCGTCACATACTATGAAAAGCGCCACACTCCCCTTTATCCCCCGTCTGTCCCCGTGCGATTTCGAACGGAGGAACTGGGTCTTATCCAAACGCGGGGAGTGATCTGTCCTCTGCTTATGTTATTTCTGGTGTTTCTACGTTGGAAGATATCCCCCTCCCCAGCATCGGGCGCCTCTTCCGGGCGCGCAGCGTTGCAGTCTTTCCTCCCTTTCCCCAATTCCTACATGGCTCCCGTTTCTTTTCCAGGTCGCCTGGACCACCGCTTTCCCCTGGAAGGCGCGCGCCCCTGCGGGAAGGCGCCTCCCTGCGTTTGCGGCTGCAGGCGGGCGGAAGCGCGCTAGCACGGGCGCAGCGCCCCCGGTTCCTCAGCACCATTTCAGTACCAGTAAGTCCAACCCGTGGGAAGGGTCAGGGGTTTGCTCTTGGCAACTTCCCGTCCTGGTGACCTTCACTTGGGTAGTCTCGAGCTCCCCCTTCACTCCTCGATGAAGAGGCTCTTCCATAAATGCGTCCTATTTACCAAGGGTCCTATCGCACTATACTGGCCATTTCTGCACTAGACTGTTATAGCGCTATTATTCTACTTTCAACATCCTAGCGAATCCTGGGGTTTGCAAACCTCGGGATTCCATAGGATGTTGAAAGTGGAATAATAGTGCTGTAACAGTCTAGTGCAGAATTGGCCACTGTTACAGCACTGTGATTCTGCTTTAACTGCCATGGCAACATCTTATGGAATCCTGGGATATGAAGTTTAGGAAGGGGAATTTAGAATTCTCAGGCTATATCTACCCTAGACTTATAATGCTATTATTCCACTTGCAACATCCTATGGAATCCTGGGATCTGCAGTTTAGGGAGTCGCTTTTCAAAATGGAATAATAGCACTGTAACAGTCCAGTGCCGAAATGGCCTCAGCCGAAGAGCTCTTGGTCTTCATTAAACTACAAACCCCAGAATTCCATAGGGTGCAGCTATAGCAGTATAAGTGGAATAATAGTGCTATAACAGTATAGTGTGGTAGGGCTATAAGAATGTATCTGCGCTACAGTTGTAGGAGTTTGATACCACTTGTTCATCTTCTGGTGGAGTAACTTCTCATGGAGAAGATGGCTGCAAGATGATTTCAGCAACTTGAATTAACAAATGTTGGAGAGACACTCTCCAGATTGTCTCAGAAAGCAAAACAAGGATAATAGAAGAGTAGCCATGTATGAGAAAGTACAAGTGTAACTGTTAGATAGGTTCCTCCATTTCCACAGTGCCAAAGAGGCCACATAGTAATGTGCTGTTTCTCAAAAGATGTTTCCAAGGAATCTGTTAAACTCCATATCACTTTATGGTAATTATAACTTTACAGGATCTATATATCGTTTTTGTAAAAATCAGGAGTGTTTATGTTGAGAACCAAATATAAACTCCATTTCAAGAAAAGCTGAATTATGCACAATGTGTTATTTGAATTTTGCACCATAGCATCATACGTTGGTCAGTTTGCAATATACAACATGTATGTGTATGTGTTTACTTAGTGTAACTTGCTTAATTTATTTGGTTTCAGCTAGTCATGGGGAGGGGCAAGAATAGGCCATTGAAGTTCTACCTCCTGATCACCTGAAAGCCTTTGTTCTCTGGAAGTGCTACATGCTCTTTTGTTCTCAGCATCTTGAGATTTCACTGTGCATTGTCTTGCACATTGTCAGGCTGGTCTCTATAATTTTAGGGATCAGAAGTTTGTTTTCTAAAAATGAAAGCATATTTTTTCAGGTAGACCCTGGTTCCTAGATGGTGAATTTGGAGTATAGTAGCACGTTCTATATTTGCAGTTTATAACTGCAGAGGATATACAGGTTTTATGTAGACTCTTAGTTATGAAACAGTGTTGGGATTTGTCCTAACTGAACTGTTTGTTCCAGAGTACAATACAGTAAAGAACTTGGATTCTTAAACTCCCAAAGGCTTCTACATGCCCTGACGGTTACCTTGGAGGGAAAGACTGATTTGACTCTATGAAGCATGTTTGACTAAGTACTGAACAACACAAATACACCATGCAAGGCCCCTGTTATCATCAAACATTCTTGCTGCTTTTTCCTCAAAGGGACATGGTGAAGGTCCTGGGTTGGTTTTTTTCTTATCCTTAGCTATGTCTATTTTTTCCTAGGTTCTTCAAGGTTTGTTCCTGCTGTCACTCAGCATGCTCCCTATTTTAAGGGTACTGCTGTGGTTGATGGTGATTTCAAAGAGCTGAGTTTAGATGACTTTAAAGGGAAATATCTGGTTCTCTTCTTCTACCCATTGGATTTGTAAGTAACATTTAGATATTCTATCTCTTAGACAGACTTTTAGCCTGCAAATGTTTTCTGGTGATAAAGGAATCCGTTAGTGAACTTGCTTCCACTTAACTTTCTGCCCTTTGGCGGAAAGCACTGTGTATCTCTTTTGTGTAAATGATAAAAATGGACTGGAAGCAGTCTTATCATTGCTTTTTAGAGGCATGATCTGAGTGTATGTGAGAGAGAGAAAGAAAAAAAAAGATGACTGTTAAGAATTCGTAAAGCTCCTGTGTATAAATATCTTAAGTGTACCAGATTCAGGGCCAACTCTGTTTAGTACCTGGATAGGACACCAGCAATGAATACCAGGTGCTGTAGGTTATATTTCAGATTAAGGAACTGGCAAAACCACCTCTTGAGTATTCCTTGCCTAAGAAAAGCCTGTGAAGAACTCATAGTGTTGCTGTAAGTCGACAGGTGACTTGAAGCCACATACACACACTTTCATAAAAAGAAATTTTGTATAGATAAGGGATGGGGGAATATGCAACCTTCAAATGTTGTTTTGCTACAGTTCTTACCATCCCTCACACTGGAAAAATGTATCATTATTTCAGGGTTGCCATTAAGGGAAAGTCAAGGACATTGGTGAAAATGGCAAGGAAACTGTCAAGTAACTGATTTTTTTAGAGGCTGCTGCAAGAGAACAGTCTGTACTTGTAACAGTTGAAAGAGGGGAAACAACAGAAAACAAATGTAACATAACAGTGTACATATATTCCATAAAATTATGATACGATTTGAAAATGTTTTCAGAAACATATTATGGTTGTTAACATTAAAATAAATGATTCCTGTACATGATAGCATTATGTTATTATAGAGATAACTGACTTGTTTCTGCACCTGGAATTCAGTTTTAATTGATTTGACAATGCGATTGTTCTGACAAGGGTCAATAAATGATGGCTTGCTGGATTTAGTAGCCAGCCAGCATTCCTTCTAGACAGCTGTAAGGTCCATTCCTGCCATAATTTCCTGGCACTGTCAATAGTAAAAATGAGATTAGTTTAGAAACTAGGTATTTTTGCAGGGGGAGGGGGTGGAGTAAAACAGAAATTGAGATTCACTGTTGCATACAGTTTGGCAGAAACCTCTCTTTTTCTACCAAAAAAAACTAGAGCTGTAAAGAACAAAAATGTTTTGTTATTACTCATAACAGTAGCAGTCATCTTGACAAAAAATATACATTTGAATGTTTGCATAGAGGAGAAATTACAGAGAGAGAAAAAATACCTTTGGCAACAGTTACTTTACTCTGTTGGCATCCAAGAGAAAGTTAGATTGACATCTTGGTTCTAATTGCCCAGGGACACCGACATGGATGTCAGTTACATTCTAACTTGCAAAAACTGCACCTAGTTTAATCATAACACTTTGCTATACAAAGTTTACTACAGTGTGTCATCTGCTGGCACAAATGTGAAATCACACAAAGTTTGTGTCCCATTATTGTCAATGAATGCACCGAGTGCTTACTGGCATATGTGCATGCATGTTGTGTCCATTGATGAGAATGGGACAGAACAGTCATGTGTTTTGTTTTATGTGAGCGTTCCTGGAATAGAACCCTCATATATACGGAGCGTGCACTATATCTCAACATATTTTCATAAAGCTTATCTATTATAACATCTACCACATCTTGATGTTGGATTACCAAATTTTAATATGCACAGTTTGGACAGGGTAACTATCCTACTCAGCCAGTGATTTGAGCATTGGACTGTGACCCAGGGTTTGATTCCCTGCTTGGCCATGGAAGCCCACTGGTTGACCTAGGTCACAATCACACACTCTCAGCCCCAGAAAACCCTGTGATAGGTTTGCCTTAGGGTTGACATAAGATGAAAACAACTTGAAGGCCAACAACAACAACGACTATCCTACTAGAGCAGTGGTTCTCAACCTGTGGGTCCCCAGATGTTTGTGGACTTCAGAAACTCTGAGCATTGACCATAGTGGCTGGGGCTTCTGGGAGCTGAAGTCCATGAACATCTGGGGACCCACAGGTTGAGAACCACTGTACTAGAGTGAAACACAGTGATCTTTCTCCTCCTGGGAATGCTAGCTTCCTAAAATAATAATGGCAACAATTATGTCAGGTTTCAGAGGCACTGAGGGGGAGGTAGGAGTATCTTGGTGGCACCATAAGGAGGCATTCTGCAGGTCATCTTTACAATCGTTAGATTAGGAACATGATAGCATGTTGTTTTAGCGTATTCTAGTCAGATTTTTTTAAAAAACTAATTTCACTGGGTGCCTTAATCCAAGTCATTTTCATAACACAGTGATAATTCCAATGTATTGGAGAGTATAAAAATGTCCCATGTCCACAGTGTTCACATGAGATGGAACATGAGCTTTGAGTAACTGCAAGTCTTCCTCCTTTGTTTTTTAAAGAACATCATAAATGTATTAGATTTGCTGGGACCACTTCCACCCCAGTCATTTTTTGCCTATTAAAAAAAAAAGGCAAAAAAAAAAAAGGTACGTGCCATATGGCTATAGTTTACAACTGTTCAGACGACATTGTAAAATACAGTAGAATGTGACTCTGTGAAATAGATGTCTTGTGCTTGGTTAAAAAAGACTCTGATAAAAATGGGGAGGGGGAGGTAAGAGTTTCCATTTTGATACTTTATTTTTCAACATATTTTCTTGGTAAAATGATATTATTGTTCTGTGCTCTGATCTTTGAACTAAAAGCCGGCGACTTAGAGGATTTATGAATGTTCCTTTATACAAAATGTGTAAATATTTATTTTGTGTTCTCTGAACTTTACAGTGGAAGAAAGTGAAATTGCTAAAAAATAACACATAAAAGCAACTGACCACTGTGGCTAGTCCTTTATATTTTGTTTATATTTCTTTCTACTAGCACATTTGTGTGTCCAACGGAAATAATTGCTTTCAGTGACAAAGCAAATGAATTCCATGATGTGAATTGTGAAGTTGTTGGTGTATCAGTGGATTCTCACTTTTGTCACCTTGCCTGGATAAATACACCACGAAAGGTATGAACTTCTCTGTCCTAGCTGAACTGTTCCAAGCTGCTGTTTTGTTTCTCAGTAATACAGGGCTCCTACTTGGGTGTATGTGTGAGATTAGCATGTTCAGATCTCTCAGGGAAGAGGGTCCAGAGACACTCATAAGTTTGCCTGACAGAAAATACATGAGAGCTCACCTGAAATAAATGTCAGTTATTCAAGGTGGATAAATCTTGATAAAACAATTTTTTACAATGTTAAATAACTTTTTAAAAATTGTAAATACAATGCTTTACTAAATCTCTTTTAAACAATGATTATGCTAATATTGAATCTGAATTTAAGCCCATTAGCCCAGCAGAAACATTTGTGCACTGAATCTGTTCCCCTGTCAGATACTTTGAGGTCAAAGAGGATTTTGTATGTGAATGTAAAGCTAGAGCTAATATTAACATTTCTCAAATACAAATTTTATTATTAACAGTATAGTCTACCTTTCCCCCAACATTACGATGCAACACAGCATACCTTTTTCATTTGGTGACAATAAACTGCTCTAGTTTAGCTGGTAATCATTGGGCATTAGATTAGCCTCTCAAGAATGGGCAGTTTAATTAATCTATTATTATTATTTTTTACTTTCTTTTTGTGCAGGTTAGTTTGAGCCAAAGACAAAGTGAAGTAGTAAAATTAGCATGGTTTATTGATCAAATCTGAGTCATTGTTAAGGAAATATGTGCAGGAGTATCAATAGCAGATACTTCGCTTAAATTCGTTTTTTCTCATGCTGATGTAAACCAGAGATTTAAATTGGCTTCATTTAACCAATGCACCATGCTGTTACTTTTGTTTTGTGCCTTCAAGTAATTTCTGATTTATTGCAACCCTGAGACAAACCTATCACAGGGATTTCTGGGCTGAGGGTGTGTGACATGCCCAAGATCACCCAGTGGATTTCGATGACAACCAGGGAATTGAACCATGGTTTTTAGGGTTGTAGTCCAATAGTCAGACCACTATGCCACGTTGGTCATCTTGCTGTTACTATTCTCTCTATCTTCCATCAAATGATTTGGAAATCTTGAACCAAATGGACCATACTTTGTGTTCTCCCGGTCTCCTTGCCTGATACTTTTCTACAGTAGGGATCTATGCATTTTCCCCCTACTTGCAACTAAGAACAGCTCTGTGGAACAATGGTTGTTTTGGGTTGTTCTGCATATATATATATATAGCAGTTGTAGCTTTAAATTTTCAGAATACCATCTTCATGTTTTGGCTACCATGCAGAGAGGTTTTTAAAATTCTGTTATAAATAGGAAGTGGATTAAAATTGATTTTTACATGCATTTATAAACTTTGATTCATATCTGCCAACCTTCTAGTCAGTGAATCCACATGGATAAATTTTATGCATGTACAAAATCTTTGTGAAATTAAACTGCCAGTGATCACCCAAGGTTGCTCAGAGAGATACCGTGGATGGACCCTGAACACTAATGAAACTTGTCAGCCTTGTTGCAAGGATAAGTCGCTTATCTTCCTGGTTTGAGCGATGCTTTGAAATTCAGTAGTAACTGACACTGCAGTGCATAAGCAAACTCACACATATATACAGAGCAAAACTAATAGCAAAGTGCAAAAATGATGGAGACCCCTGAATGGAAGAAAAAAACACATAATTTTATTTATTTTTCAGTTAAAGTGCCATAGCAAACCAAGGCTCTTAACAGTATTGCTTTTCACAAGACCCATTCCTCTGTGACCGTGTGTGTGTGTGTGTGTGTGTGTGTGTGTGTGTGTGTATACATACATACATACATACATATACACACAAGTTAAGAGAGCATTGTATAGATAATCTGCATCTCTTCTACTTTGTGCTTAGCTAAAATTCAAAAGCAGAAGAAGATCCTTTCTGTAATTGACTAAATACCCAGTGTCCTGCTTCTAACAGGATCCAGCCAGCTGCTTAGGGAAGCCCACTAGCCAAGCGTGCAAGCAATTACAGTTCTCCCTCCACAATCGTGGGTTTCACTTTCACGAATTTGATTGTTCGCGAGGCGCCCGCTTGCCACCCTTCTTTCCCTGGCCTGTGGAGGGGGCAGGAGTGCACAGTGAGGGTGATCGACCCTTCCCCGAGCCCCTTCGGCCGCTGTCGCTGGTGTGGGCGCACCCTTGGCAGGCAGCAGAAGGTGAGAGAGGGGGGCGCAGGAGAGAGCCAGCGGGGAAAGAACTCTTTCCTCGCTTGGTTTCTCCTGCCCCCCCAATTCGCCCGAACGTGTGGGTGGGAGCTAGGAAAAATCCAAGCAGAGAAGTTCTTTCCCCACTTGGCTCTCTTCTGCATCCCCCCACATGCCTGATCACACAGGTGGCAGCCAGGAGAAAGCCAAGCAGGGAAGTTCTTTCCCCACTTGGGTTTCTCCTGCGCCCCCACTTGCCTGATCGCATGGGTGGGAGCCAGGAAAAAGCCAAGCAGCAAAGTTGCTTCCCTCCTTGGCTTTCTCCTGTGCCCCCCCTATCCGATTGCATGGGTGGGAGCCAGGAGAAAGACAAGCAGGGAAGTTGTTTACCCACTTGGCTTTCCCCTGCCCCCCTCGCCTGATCGTGGTGAGGGGGAGCCAGGAGAAAGCCAAGGAGGAAAGTTGTTTTTCCACTAGGCTTTCTCCTGTGCCCCTCCACTCTCCCGATTGTGGGGGTGGGAGGCAGGAGAAAGCCAAGCAGGGAAGTTGTTTCTCTGCTTGGCTTTCTCCTGCGCTTCTCCACTTGCATGGGTGGGAGCCACGAGAAAGCCAAGCAGGGAAGTTCTTTCCCTTCTTGGCCCTCTCCTGCAACCCTCTCGATGGCGCGGGTGGGGACCCACAGTTATTTGCAGTTTTTTCACTTTTGCAAGGGTTCTTTTTCCCTATCCCTCGCAACAGTGAAGGGCCTACTGTAACTCAGTCCTTTAACTGCCTAGTAAATGGTATTCAGTTCCAAATCTTACTATACAGTAAAGGTTCCATATAGTTTTTGTGAATAATATCAATAGCCCTCACTTCCATAAATTTGTTTCATCTTCTAAAGCCATCTGAACCAGAGCTTGTAAAAGCTACTTTTAAAGCTATAATTCCCTGAATACTCCCTGGTACTAGCCATGGTGGATGGAGATTCTAAGAACGGTAGTCCAAAAATAACTCCCCAAAGCTGTTGTGTAAACTAGAACCTACTGTCATATCTTGAGGTAGCCAATTCCATACCTTAATTCATGATACGTATTGTGAACAAACCTTTTCTTTTTGTCTGACTTGTATTTATTAACAATCAGCTACACTGGATTTTTCCACATTCTAGTGGGAAAAACTTATCTTTATCATCTTTTTGATGGGCCATGATTTTATAAGCCTCTGTCTTATACATCCCCTTCATCATTCAATTGTCTGGAAGGAAGATAATTGATTGATGGCTATAAAGTTGATAGAAAGGACTTAAGTGGTTAGGGGGTCCATTAGGAAGGCAAAATCTCTCAACAAGATTGAAATCTGTGGTTGCTCTATTGTATGAAGACAGTGGATTCTTTTCCCTGCAGAGGTAGAGGGTGTTTGTCCCTCTCCAGATGTTTTGGGTATCAACTCCCATTTTCCCTAACTATTACTCATGCTAGTTTAGGCTTTTGGGAGCTGAGGTGCCTAAATCTGGAATGTCAAAGGTTTCCACTCTTGTTGTACAGCTTCTGATCTCTTTATTTTCTGCATGACGATTTTAACTCTATTTCACATCTTTTGCATTATAGTTTTTACTTGCTATATTGTTGAAGTAAGTTAGGCACGGAAGAGATGGATATTTTGTGTCTTTAAGAAAATGAAAACTTTAGTTTAGCTAAACAAAGGACTATCTTGAGTTCTGAGGCACCACTAGGAAAGGTGAAGCAGCATATAACCTGTATTCATCTTGCATTCCCAGATTTTCTCCATTTGTTTGTTTAAAAATTAGTTTTAGTATAAACATATATTTGAAAAAGAGGGAACACGTCATGAAAATTTGTCTTCTATCCATAGTATCTCCATCTCAGAATGTTTTTCCTTAGACCTTACAGTCAGTAACCTTTTCAGCATAGAATCTCCTAGTTTAAACTAAGAATTCCATTCGAGTCTGTCCCCAATTGAAAATTGAAATGCCTCTTTTCTCTGTTTTATTAGAATGGTGGCTTAGGCCATATGAATATCCCTCTTCTATCAGACATAACGAAACAGATCTCCCGAGATTATGGTGTGCTTTTGGAAGCATCTGGTCTTGCACTGAGGTGAGATATATCTTAATTACCATTAATATGTACATGGTCTGACTGTACTAATGAAAATCAGTCCTAAGGTTTATTAAGCAACTTGTATTGCTTCAATCTGTTAAAGTTGGAAGAAGGGGCACTGAGGTGGTTTTCTGTTTGCAGGCTCATTGAAAGCAGTGTTGGAGAATGTGTGCTCCTCCAGATGTTGGACTTCATTCCCCATGTTCCCTCATCATGGACTGGAGCTAATTGTGAGATGCAATCCAGCAACAGTTGGCAGACCACACATTCCTCACCTCTGTTTAAGGCAGTGGTTCCCAACCTGTGGGTCCCCAGATGTTTTGGACTTCAGCTCCCAGAAGCCCTGAGCATTGACCATAGTGGCTGGGGCTTCTGGGAGCTGAAGTCCACAAACATCTGAGGACCCACAGGTTGAGAACCACTAGTTTAAGGCAATGTCAGATAATACTATCAGCCAGCCCTCATGAGGCAACTTGACTAATCTCACTCTGACATGGTAGTTGAATGTTAGGAAGAAAAAAAGATCATGTAGGGTATATCAAACTGTTTCCTTGCCTGAGACAGTAGTATCCAGGCAGTATTGTTCATTTGGTTTAGTCTCAAGTCTTGTGTGCACGTATATGTGTGAGAGATGGAGACTGACCTTACTTTCAGTATTGTGTACCACCTTATAGAAAATGGTTTCTGGCTAGTTTTTTTTAATGTATATATGGACATTAATTTTAATACAACCAAAAACCTTAAAATGTTTTGTTGGAATTCTTGCTATCATCCAAGTCTGAAGCTAATGTGAGAACTGGCCATTATCAGAGAAAAGATCCCTGCTTGATACAAGGCCTAGTAAGAGGTAGAATCGAGAAGGTTTCTTTGGCAGATACCAGTTGAGTGGGTTTTTTCTCAAGTACTTGCTTTCTATTACTTCTTTGTGTTGCCATAGAATAAAGACTGGCACAGTTAGCTCTCCACATTCGGTAGGGTTAGGGGCTCAGCACTCTTGCAAAAGTGGAAAAATCACAAACACCAAAGAGTGTGTGGGTCTGTGGGAAGAGGGCCGAGAGATATTAGGGAGAATGGACACCAAGGGTCCAAACCAGGTCAGGGAGTGGAGGGGGCATGGTGGCCCTATTCTTCCTCTCTTTCACCCATCTCCTTCTTTGGGTATATTTGGGGGCACTGGGAGACAGTTTGTGGTGCTGAGAAATCGGGCTGCAAGCTATCCTTATGTGGCCAGACAGCTGCTGTTCGAGGACCACTAGAGAAGGATTTTTAAAGGGCTGCAACAGCCTGATTGGAACTGCTGAGAAGGAAGGTTACCCTGGAAAAGAAGTGTTGGGGAGGGGTGAGGAAGGGTTGAAGAAACTTGCAAATAGTCTAATCCATGAAAGTCAAAGCCACAGATGTGGAGGTATGACTGTACTTGTGTTGCTGATGTACATGAATTCTTTTCACCTTGTTGCCTTTATATCGTGCTATTCTGAAGAGCTGAAAGCAGGCTATTTGCATAAAGTAGCCACTTTAAAAGGATATATCAGATACAAGGAATGATATCCCCCATCTATACAGTTAGAAATGACTCAGTTCTCTAAACAGATGAGAAGATCCATGTGTATACCTGGAACACATTTTAAACTGAAATAGGAGGAGGTGTATTTTTGCATACCGGGCCTGATTAAACTTATGTATTCTGCTTTATTTCTTTGAAGAGGTCTCTTCATCATCGATCCTAATGGAATTATCAAGCATTTGAGCGTCAATGACCTTCCAGTGGGTCGCAGCGTAGAAGAAACGCTCCGCTTGGTGAAGGCCTTCCAGTTTGTAGAAACCCATGGAGAAGTCTGTCCAGCAAATTGGACACCAAACTCCCCCACGGTGTGTTAGCAAACATAATGTTCTGATTTGCAAATGTGGGCAAATCTCCTTTTCTTGGTATAGGAGGGGAAATTGATTTCTAGGCTGATAAAAATTCAAAATAAGATCAATAAATTAGTCCACCTCTGTATCAGAGCTTGGAAATATTATTTGTCTCAGAGTCTCTGGAGCAGGTACTTCACTTGTAATTAAATTGCAGGTCTCTTGTGCACTGATTAATACTAAAACCCACAGCAGCTGACTTCTGGCTAATTCTGGTCTTTTGTACCCTGACCCAAAATTTCTGGGTAATTTTGGAAGTGAATGCACACCCTGGAGGATCCTTGAGGCAGAAAATAGGCCTCTGGATCTGCCTCATTTGCCTATCCCTGATGTTGAACAATGGGATATATCTATCCACTTTTGTCTTGGATGTTAATTAATTAAATAATAGCTTAATTGGCTAATTAAGTTATAGATAATAATATAGTTAGATTCCAAGTGGTTTCCAGGAAGTTTTTTCTTAAAAAAAATTATTTAAAAGTCAAGGAAGTTTCATTTCTTTAAAAGAAAAGAAAAAGAAAGCTGTTCCCTTGTGATTCAGGTGGAACTGGAAGAGGAATGTTGATGGGCCAGTAAAATAATACAGATCATAATGATACATTTGTGACATATCCTGTGTGTGCAATGCAATTTTGTCATAGTAGCTGACCTGAACAAAACTTTCATTGGACTTAAGAAAGCTGTATGACATGAAATCCGATGTATCGGCAGAGTTCAAATCAGCATTTTTCCTTGCACTTCCACACCATTGCAAGATCATACAGACTTGAAAAGATTTGTGGTATTTGCTGCCAAGCCCCGCAAATACACTCTTTTCAGTGCATTACTACAAACCTCCCCTTCCATGCATTTGGATATACTCAGAGGCTATAACATATTTCTTTGATTGTGATCTATGGGAAGAAAACAGACAGTAAGCAGAAAAGAAATGGAGCAATTGACCCATATAGGAATTCTCATACTGCTCCAGACATTAGGATGGTAGTTAGAATTCAGGCTAGTTGACAATCCTGTCTTAATAATCTTTCCTTAGAAGTGAGCTTCTATTAGTGCAGTGGTTCTCAACCTGTGGGTCCCCAGATGTTCATGGACTTCAGCTCCAGAAGCCCCGAGCATTGACCATAGTTGCTGGGGCTTCTGGGAGCTGAAGTCCACAAACATCTGGGGACCCACAGGTTGAGAACCACTGTATTAGTGGGACTTAGCTTGGATAAGAATGTTCACTTTGGGTATAAATGTTGGTTCTATGTCTACCATGTTTATTTTTTTGCTCCACTAAATGTCACAAATTTGGCAGGGTGAGAGTGGTGTTGGTGGAGAAACCATCACTGCCTGAGCTGTTCTGGGCGTGTGCTATTTAGGCCAGAAGGTGGAATTCTCCCTTTTGTCTTCAGTTGGCCCTTTAGAAATTTATTTTCCGGTAGTTTCAGTGTAAATACTTGTGCCAGGTCCAGTTTAAATACTTGTGCCAGGTCCACGTCTGGTGTAGGTTTTTATTCCTTATTGTGGGGGGTTGTAGCGTGTTGGAAGAATGACATGGGGGGTTGTAGTGTGTTGGAAGAATGACATGGTCAAGTAGGTCTACCCTGAGACTCCAGTTTTCATCCCTTACCACTTTGGTATAACAATATAAGGGTATATTAGTGCTGCCACAGGAGGGCCTATGACAGTGGGCCCTATTCTCTGCCCATGGACCTCTCTCTACAGCTAGAGAGAAAAGTCCAGAACATCCATCCTCAGCTGTCCCTATGGGACGTTAGGATCCATCCCTTCATTTCGCTCTATAATTAAACAATGTGGAGTGTTTCATTTTCTTTCTGGAAGTATGGTCTTTTAGGCTAGTAGATAGTTAAGAAAGATAAATAATTGCGATTTCAACTGATGATGTGAGTACTAATCAGTTTAGTGTTTCGACTAAGTACTGCCAGCACTGAATGCTGGCAGTTTAGAGGAGAATTTACAGTACTTAATTGCTGCTTTGATTTGAATATATAATCTTGTACTGATCTTTTGTTCTGATTTTTTTCCTTTTCCTTTGCAGATCAAGCCAAATCCAGAAGGATCAAAGGAATACTTTGCCAAAGTCAATAAATAAGATCGTGAACAATATAGAGTTAGTATCTTGTTTCCTCAAGCCAGAAGCTGACATCCTGTGAGAGCAGCCCTGATTGTAATAAAAGCGCACAATTATTTTAATATATGGTCTGATGAAGAGGTGGTCTATTTTGTAGAATTGTGGAGATGAGTGATTCCCTAGCCTCAGTGGGTTTAAGCACCACTGATGTCTTCAATGCCCTCTACATGTAATAGCACAAGCAGAAAATGTTTATCCTTTTTCTAGAAAGAAAGCTATCTGAAGCAAAATAACTCTTGCCCACTATAGTCAGTGTGAGGTATCTTGGTGCTCTTTGATTACTCACAAAGTATTATACTGAAATTTCTCTTTGAGAAACTGGTTAGCATTTGAAAAACATGCAGTGGGTTTGGTGCACAAGAGCAATGTAACCTAGGGAAAGGAGTAGATTAAATGCTGAAAAAAATCATTTCCTCATTTACCCCCTTTCAGGTGTTCTTAATAGATTAATAGCCAGTTCACAGTTTCTGCTTAACAAGGCTTGCATTGGCTACCTGCTCTTTTTATTGTGTTAGATCAGCGTACTGTGTGGCCAGAGGACCACATGTGGTTTTCTTATAGGATTGTCCCCATCTGAATTTCCTGTTTTCTCTCAAGATGAAGCAGTGAACCAAAGCCTTTTGTTGGTAATGCTCCAGTAACTTCCATGACTTTTGTCAACTTTCTCTAGTGTTGCTTTGACTGTGAACTTTCAACATATACCAGTGGGTTATTTGTAATTTATGCATAAAATTTGTCAGTGATTCTGTGAATTAAAAAAGCTTATTTTTGGAAACATCAATAGTATCTCTGTCAAACTATGCAACAGTGAATTAAAGAAACTCTAGGAAAACAAAATGGCTTGGTTTATACTATAGTTACCTTCTAGATTCTGTAGACAAATGTCAGACATGATTGGCCCACTGGTTGTTTTCCTCTAATGATAAACTCATTTTATTGATGAGAATTTCAGCTTACTTTTTTAAAGTGTACTTCCAGCTTTTATGGCAGTGAGTAACTCATAGCAATAGCAATTGCAGACATAGCTTGCCTAAACATGTCTTACCACCACATAGACAGCTACTTTGACTTGTACAGTCCAGATCAAGAAAATGAAGTTGGGTTCACAGTAGCTAAATGGAAAGGCCCTATTCAAAGTAATTATTAGGCCCTATCGAGTAATTATTATCTTCTTACAGACTTTGACAAATCATAAGTGTGCTGTTGTCCCACACACCTCTGAGGATTTGACTGCCACAGCTTGGCAGGGGACAGCACTAAGTGTCTGAGCAAGGCCTATAACTCCACTGGGATTCCTAAAGGAAGGATGGAATATATTGTGTCCACATGTGCATTTATACATTGTCTTTTTCTCCATAAAATCCGTGATGTATACACAACTGTGCGGAGAAAGGCAGTAGGGTAGTCTGCTTGTTAATGTGCCTTTTCAGATTTTTTTTTTTTTTGGCAAGTTCTGGCTGAACTGAATTAGTTTTACACTGACCATGCAGGACAGAGAAGGCTGTCCAACCTCTGTGTAAAGACTTCCAATGATAGAGAGTTCACTGTTTCTGAGGCAGTCTGTTCCACAATCAAACAACATTCACAGTCAATCAATTATTCCCTAAGATGTAGGTGAAATCTATTCTTGCCATTTGAATCCACTGGTTTGTGTATAGTCTCTCGAGTAAGAGAAAACAAGCTTGCTCCATCATCTATATAACATCCATTCAGATATTAAAAAATGTCTATCATACCACCTTTTAATCTTCTCCCAAGTTAAACGCACCCAGCTCTGTAAGCCATTTCTCCTAGGGCTTTGTTTCCAGATCTTTTGCCACCTTGGTTGCCCTCCTCAACATCTTCCAGTTTGTCAATATCCTTGAATTGTGGTACCCAGAACTGGATACAGTATTCTTGATGAGGTCTGACCAAAGCAGAATAAGAGTAGAACTATTACCTCCGTCAGTTATAGACATTATGCTTCTGTTAATGCAGCTGGGCAGTGCACTGAGTTTTTGCTTGCTTCCTTACACTCATGTTTAGCTTGTGGCGTACTGTGACGTGTTGCTCTTCCATATTTGTGTGTTTCATGTTTCCTGCCTAATCTCTGATGAAAATAATTTTAACTTTGGCTCAGCTTTGCAATCTATTAACTCCACTTTCAAGTCTAAACTTGTCCTCTGAGGTATTTAGCTTCTGGTTCTAATCTGGAATCTTCAACAAATGTGATAAGCATACGCTCTATCATTTCACCATCCAAGTCTTGTTTAAAGAGATTGAACAACACTGATCCCAGAACAGAACCCTTCTGGTACAGAATGGAGAGGACTTATTGGAGATCGCTCTTTGGGTTTAGTCTGACAACTGGTTAAAATTGTGCCCAACAGCAGCATTTTACCAGCTTATTTGCAAGACTATCATGGGGGACTTCGTGTATTAGACTGGGCAAGCAGCAGCGGTTGGTAGTATTATGTTTCCTCAAGTATACATCCTTTTACAGCATAAACAGAGGGAGCATGGTGTTACCACCATGAACTGGCCTGGCCTTTGGTAATCTTTAGATATCATTTTGATACCATAATTCGGCCCTGCTCTGCCACCAGCCAAGTGTTTGTGAGGTCACCGAACAAGCGTGAAGCTAGGCGTGGCTATTAACTGCTGAATAATTTCTGTTTACACCTAAGCAAGCCAGAAACTGCCAGATCTGCTTTAGGATCAACCGAAACAAACACCTTCATCAAGGTATGCATGTTAACACAAAGAGACCCTCTGCCCTGAGAGGGCACCCTGGCGAGTTGGGTGCTGAACTGCCAAGCTAGCTGCATTTGCATACTGGCCATACTATTGTCAATTCGGACCTTAACTCAATGATGTAAATCCTGACCTTTCGGAGACATTGTCTCCAGCTCAAAACTCATTGTTTCACCCAAGACCAGACTAGCCCACAGTCATACCTTCCCTAAATAAAAACCCCAAGCTCTGAGAGCTTCCTCGGACCGCTCCAGAGTGCTATCCAGCCTTGCTGTCACTTCGTTCTGCGAGCTCCCCTCGGCCGCCATGCCAGGTTTCCTCCCCTCCAAGTGGCTTCTACAGGACTGTGAGAAAGGTGACGTATCACCCATCTCCCCCAAAACTCTCTTTTCTATTTCTTAGTTAGTAGTGAGGTTGTGTTTTCTTGTTAATTTGCCTGCTTGCTAATAAATATTGTTATTCCAACTGTCTTGACTGCTCATTGACCTGACGCTGTATACATTGGATAAAAGATTCCCGCTAAGTTACCCTGCCTCTCGTTAGCAAAGAGAGAGCTCCAGCTAATTTCCCCATTGCTTGTTGTTTGGTTATTTGGGAGCCCCTCCTGGGACCCCCAGTTCTCAGGGTAACAATGGTGTAATGGTCTGAGTGTAAAGACTAGGGCCATTTCCGCCCTGCACTGTTACGGCGCTTATTCCACTTACAACATTCTGTGGAATTCTGGGGTTTGGAGTTTACAGAGGCCAAAGAGCTCCCTGGCTGAGAATTCTAAATGCCTTTCCCTAAACTGCAAACCCCAGAATTCCATAGGATGTTGAAAATAAATAGTAGCACTACAGAAGTGTAGTGCAGAAATGGCCTAGGACTCTGATAGAACAGCGTCTGAATCCCTGCTCAGCCATAGAAACCCAATGCGTAACCCTGAGCAAGTCACACTCTCTCGTCCTAAGAGGAAGGCAAACCTCCTCTGAATGAATTATATCAAGAAAAACCCATGGTAGTTATCACCATAACTTTGAAGTGCCTTGAAAGGATCTAACAAACACAGTGTCCATAAATTGGGGGGGGAGAAATTTGCAGTCCTCCAGATGTGAGACTGAAATCCTTAGCGTCCCTTGCCATGCTGGCATCAAGGGTGAAACAGCGCGGTTGTGCTTTGCCCCACCCTAGCCTTGGGGCCTTACGTCCCTCCTGCCCCCTCTGTTCCGGGGCCCACGGCTGCAAGGCCACTGCTAAATGCTTTGGTGCTCCCGCCACCCCAACGAGGACGAGAGGGGAGACACTGCACCCTTCGCAGGGCCCTGCAGTTCCGCAGCCAGCCATTCCCCGGCACAGGAGGCTTAGAGGCGCACACCCGCGCGCAACGAGTGGGATTCCTTCCTGGGACGGGGGGACCACCTTCCCCGCCGGCTCCCAGAGACGGAGCCACGGCGAGCAAGAGCCAAGCGGCCAATGGCGTCTCAGGCGAGGGGCTGGGCCTGAGCGGGGAAGGGAAGCGGGTGCCGAGGGGTGTCTCCGCCTGAATTTTCCGGCCCAGGCGGCTTCCGGCGTCGCACATGGAGCTCCATGGATTTGAATTTAGAGTTCTGGAGAAGCGAGGGCAAAGTAGGGCTGGCGAGCGCTGCGCTCGGCTGGGGTGGCTGCGGATGAGCGCTGTGGGCTGGAGGCTGAAAGAGGAGAGGGAGGCACGCTGTCTCCCGCTGGGGGCTGGTTTGGGTTCTCCTTTGCTGACATGGGGGAGGAGATTTCAGAATGCAGAGGTCAGGTGGGAACGAGGACGGGCTTGCCAAGCGATCGCCGGAATTGTCACCTTGGATTGATTTGCTGTCTGTCCTCCGTTCTGTACGCCTTTGCCTGTCTCTTGTTATATTGAGCGGTGTTTACTCTCGGGTGAACGCGGATAGGGTGGAGGCTTGAATTCCTGTGAATCGGTAAAGACTGCAGACAAACATGCAAACTAGAAAACGACAGACGGACGGGGAGCATATAGCAACGCGTACTAAAACTCGTCCTTGATTTTATAACCCAAATACGGTTCAGAAGGATGTATAAAGTCGTGCTTCTGACAGCTGGATCTTAAACCTGTTCTCTCGAAAGCAAACCCCTTCATCCCCATGCGGTTTAGGCTGCATCCGAATACGTGCATGTTGCAAGGTTAGGGAACTTTAATTCCCCCACTACTTTGGACTTCAGGTCCCAGATATCCCAGCCATTGGGTAAGGGATTATGAGAACTGATCCAAAAAATATCTGCAGGATCTCAGGTTCTCCAGCCCTGGGATGTGTGATTGCAGTGATAATGACATCCTGTGTCTGGATTAAATGAGATTTGTGTGAGTTTGGCCCATCCCTAGGATGGTTATACTGTGAATGTAATCTAAACAGCAAGGATTATGGCAGGGGTAGGCAAAGTGTGGTCCTCCAGACGTTAGACTGCAATTGACATCATTCCTTACTATCGGCTATACTGCCTGGGAGTCATGGGAGTTGTAATGCAACACCTGCAAAGTCACATTTTGCCCATTTCTGGATTACAAATCATTTTTCCCCCAAGGGTAGTTGAGGTGTTAAAAATCTCTCTCCTTGGACATTTGAGAAAATGACTTGCTGAAGTGTGCAGAGGATTTTGCTTAAGAAATGAGTGCAAAAGACCTGAGAGATCCGTGGGGACATTGTCTATTCACTTACGTAGACTTGTCCTGTGAATTGTCTTCTGTGTCAGCTTCTTTATAGGACATTTTGATCTGTGTTTACATGCAAACTGAGCCTCAGTAAATATGTTCTGATTACAGCCTAGATGTATGGCTTAGAATTGAATTTTCATTTATTTCCTACTTGAAAACAAAAGTCCATTGCATATCAATGCAGACTTGTATCCAAGCAATAGCTGGGGAACCATAAGTGAAAAAGAACTGCATGCAGGCAAGTGAACAGTGCGTGGTGGAGCACTCTTTACCTCCCCAGGAGAAAACTTTTCTCCATAAGTAGCATAGAAATGCAAGAAGCCAGAGGAGGGATGGACCTCTCTTTCCTTCTTTTGCCTGCTTCCAACAAACTAGTAAACATTTTTTTCCAATTTAGTGAGTTTATTTCCAGAGTTGCAGTAATGGTGGAGAATTTTGCCTGATGCACAGCCCTGCCCGTGCTTGCTCAGAAAGCAACTTGCTCAGTAAGTCCAGTAGGACTCAGTAAGTCCAGTAGGACTTATTGCTAGGTTCAAATGCACAAAATCATGGCATTAGTTCAACTTCCTGAACTGAAACAGAATTTAGCAAAACTCACCTTGCTTGCTTAACAGATTATGTCATGCAGTCATTTGCTTTATTTAGGTTCCATCAGTGGAACACACACAAGATAGGGCACAGTGTTTCAGGAGAATTATATCATTAAGCCCGTCACTGTAGGCCATACTCATGTTGTGTGTCCCATTTTAGCAAGAAGAGTAGGCTAAATACATTAGATAGCAATTTAAACAGTGGAAATAAAGAAAGATTTGCTGTACAGATGGAATTAGTGCTAGGGAAAGGTTTACCATCTAACCTTGGCTACCTTCAGGAATTATGACAGCACAAAATTGCTAAATCTTCTAATGGCTGAATCTCTTTCTTCAGACTTTTTTCCAAAGATTTTGTCATTGGGCTGAAATCTTGGACCCATTACTCTTACTTGCATCCAAGGTAAGTACCCTATACATTCCAACTTTATGCATTTAACTGGGTACTTTGATTTGCATCTCTGGCAGTGTAAGACTGGAAGTCAGAATGGAGGCCGTTTTATGGGACCCTAGATGGTTCAAAACACAGATCAAAAGAACATACAGCTCAAGAACAACTGTTACAATAAAAGGCATTTTAAAATTTAAACAAGTTGTCCTATTGAAAATAGTAGTAATTGAAAACACTTTGAAAACATGACACAGAGTAAAGGTAAAGCACTCCCCATTAAAAAAAAAACCCCTTCTGCAACAATCAGTTAATAGCCAAAGACTTGTCTAAATAAAGAAGTCTTTGCTTGCTTTATTAACTTTATTTAGAAACAAAGCTTAGAAGTTAAGTTTTTACATTAATTTTGTAATGTAAAATATTAAAAACAGGAAAATTAGTTCCCTAATGTAAACCCTGGTTGCTGGGACTGGTTAACCTGTTAAGTTATTAATTAACTTGGCCGTTGAAGGTGGGCGGCCAGTCCATGGGATTTACAGAGAATGACCTGAAGGTGGTTACTGTTGATCTTAGGGAAGCACAATTTGTTACTGTCTTCTTCAAAAGGGCTCTCTTTTTTCCTTTTAAAATTGCCTGTCTCCAACATGGATTTTCCCCTACACGGACTAGGATTGCTGCATGGTATTGGTGCGAGTCCAGAATGTCTGGGAATTGTCAGGTTGGGGAAAGCTGTCCTTAAGTGTGGAATCTCATCTTAAAACCTCTTAAATTCAATTTGTTACTCAGCTGCATCTCTCCTCCCCACCATCACGTATACTTCACTGACTTCAAAAGCTTTCCTTGATAAAGTTTAATAAGAAGTAGTTTATTTCAGTGAGAGGACACTGATCCACTGTAACTTCAGCAGTAGACGTCTGTGGAGGACATTCTGAAAGTGCTCTGAGGGCTTTGTTCTGTTAAGTGAACCAGATCACTTTCCCCCACCTCCATTCCATTCCAATCACAAATGCAGTTATATGATTTGGACTCCAAAAACTTCTCTCTCCCCTTCCATCCACCTTACTGTCTTTTCTAACCAGTCACGCAGATTAGCCTTCCTAAGAATAGAGCCATGTGTCACATTTACTTCAGTTCTAATATTTCTTCTCCTGAGGCAGTAGGCCTTCATATTTTACTAAATATAGAGAGAGGAACAGGAACCCACCCTAATGAGTTTAATGTCATACCTTGCTAAAGCATACTTCTAACTTCATCATCCGTTTGGGAATTTAAGAGGTTAGATGAAATCACTAGAAAATTTTGAGTGAATTTATAATGTAATTAGTTAATTGATAAGTTAATTCCAACATCATGCATAGCTCTCCCAGCAATTTCAGTGGAACTTAATCCCTAGTAAATGTGTCTAGGATTCCCATTGCAAATGCTCATTCTTCCTTGAACTTGGAAAAGAACCTACTATTTACATTACCTGTGGGTTTGTTTGTTTTTTGGTGGAAGTTATAATTTTCTTTTATGCTCCCAAAGAGTTTTAATAATGTCCCCACATGCATTTTTAAAATTTGCAAAACACATGCACAAACTCACTGTCCCTCATTATTCAACTGCAGTCTTTACAATGCAGGATCTCTTAATCTGTCCTTAAATAAAGGAGTTGTATCACTCTAGTTAAATACTCAAAAGCACCAGATCCTGCTTGATCTTGGAAGCTAAGCCAGGTCAGTCCTGGTTAGTACTTTGATGGGAGACCACCAAAAAATACCAGGTGCTGTTGGCTACATTGCAGAGAAAGGAATTGGTAAAACCATCTCTGAGTATTCCTTGCCCAAGAAAACCCTATGAAATTCATGGGGTAGCTATGAGTTTCAGGTGACTTGAAGGTGTACACATACACAAACATTTCACAGTGGCTGTGTACACAGAGTGATAAAATAGCACCTTGTATGTTCTAGTGATTATAGTGTACATATTACTCTTGCACATGACTTATTACTCTATGGGGGAAAAACGGTCTACATCGTCATCATATGTATTAAAACAAAATGATGCAGAAAGAATTGATACTGGAATTGGGCTGCTACCTATGTAAACACAGGGTTGGAATTAGACATTGGAGCAGAAAAATCTGCACCAAAAACATCAGTCCTGTGCTATCTGTTTTTCCTGTATTTTAGAGCGCCTGTGAGGTAGTATAGACTGCTGGACTGCAGTTGAGAGATTCAAGTTCTAATCCCCATTAGAGCCATGTAACTGACTAGGTGACATTAACCCACTAGACTAGCCACACACTCTGCTTGACCACCCTCACATGATTGTTGTAGGACAAAATGAGGATGAGGAGGGTTTTGTATACTGTCTTGAGCTCATTACAAGAAAACTGCACGGTAAATATAACTAATTGACCATTTAGTTAGTGGTATTCCAGTTTAGCACATGGCAAGGAACATGATAGTGAACTGCTGTGCTTCCTAGCCCACTGTTCACCCTCATTGCTCATGACACATGATGGTGCTGTGGGACACCTCTTAAACCCCCCCCAACCTCCGTATACCATCTTGGGCAGTGGTCATTCTGCCTTATTTGCTTCATTAGTCAGTCCATTCACCAGATTACAATTTCATTCACCAGTGACAATTTGGCCCTCAAACTCATTGGCACAATAGCCAAAGGCAAATCAGATAGATAATCAGATAATCTGTGCTTCTTCGAATACAGCAAGCATGATTCTGCATCTGAAAATGACAGTCCTTTCTCTTGTTCTTCAGCACAATAACCCCTGCTTGAGTTTCCCAATGGAAGAAAGACAAGACATAAATTGACTGAATAAATGAAAATATACTGAATAAAATGTTTAAAGGAACATCACCTGCTGGGTATGACTTAGAGTAAAGGCAAAGAACTTCTGATTGTCCAGTTTTTGGACTTCATCTCCCAGCAGCCTCATCCAAAATAGCCAATGAAAAGGTATTATGGGAGCTGAAGTTCAGAACACAGTGACAACCAAAGTTTCTGTTCTTATGCCTTAGGCATTCTGAGTGGGACAGGAAGAACAACAACATTTTCAGCTGCAAAATCATGCTTGCTGGATTTGAAGAATCATAGACCAAAGGGAAAGAAGAGGTGTTGTTCAATTCATATTCAGCAAACAGAGTCCTGAAAGTCTGAAGCAGTTGTGATAGGAGCATTGGTTCTGGGAGAGTGAGAGTTAACTCTTCCTCTGTGTGCTGATTTTGTGTTATAAACAGAGGTGTTTCTAAGGTGGGTTAAGGAGGGTATGTGCTCCAGGTGCCAATGCCAGAGGGCACAAAATATGCCTGGTTGATGATTTCCATCCCTGCCCAGTTTTTGGCGTGTAGACTTCAGCAGAACTCAAGGCGGCAGCAGCAGCAGAAGAGACAGAGGCAGTGTCCAGTGCCTCAGTGAGGCGATACTGGGGTGTTGGCTGCTTGCGCCAAGGAAAGCCGACAGGGAGCCCGGGCTAAAACAAGGCAAAGCAGAGCTAAGCTCTCAGAGAACATCCATGCCCAAGCTAAGCATGCTGGGTGGAGGGAAGGAGAGGAGGGTGGGCAGACGGGCTGCCGGAGTTCACAGTTCTGCCTTGCTCATTTGCTCTCTCGTTCATTGTCTCAAATGTGTGCGAATTGCTTGGGCCCACTGAGGTGGAGCAAGGCAAGCTGAGGGTGTGTGTGTGAGTGGAGATTTAAGCAGAACCTTTACTTCTGGTGAGAAAAGTGATGGAATAACAAACAGGAGCCCCACAGGCTCCTGTGCATTTAATGGTATGCTGAAAAGGGAAATTCAGCAGGTGTCTCTCCAAACGAACTGGGTAAAAGCAAGAACTACTGAAATTCCCCCTTGTTCACAAGCTGCCATAGGAGCCCCATCCAGTTTTCCCTCTGGCAACCCTAATAGCAGCCTGCAGCCATTTCCTCCCATTGGACGGCAGAGCTGTGTGTGCCCCATGTGACCTCCACTTCCCCCACCTGCTCCTTGCAGAGTCACTGGAGGAAAGGATTACCAGAGTGCAAATTAGGGAGGGCTCCTCTCCCTTTAATGGCCATAGAAAAGAGGGAAATTCAACTACCCTAGCCACCAGGTCAGCAGCCCCTGCTGCTCTCCCAACTGGTTTCCCCTCTGGCAACCCTCCCTTCCTTCTGCTGACAGCACCCCCCCTTTCACAAGAAGCCCTGGTAGATGCTGTACTGTCCCTAGAGATGGAGCAAAGCTCAAGGGCCATCATGCTCCATTTTCCTGGAGAGGGGGTGGAAGGAGAGAGGAGTGGGCACCATTTTACTCTCTGCCCCAGGCAGCCAAATCATTTTGCATCTGGGGAGATGCTCTAGCACCTTGCTTTGCCTCGTGCCAGGTGCCCACTGCGCATGGCGGGGCTGAAGCAAACATGGGCGATGGGGCGGTTCTGCCCTCTGCAGCCTCTGGAGATTACTTTTGTGGGCTCTTTCAGCCTCTGGAGACAGGAAGAAACTGGATTGATGCTTGAGATTTTCAAGCCACACCGTCCACTTTTACTGCGCGGTGTTTTTCACCATGTTATCAAGAACTGAAGGCAGTCTCACTGCGTTCCATTGGGATTTCATTTGGTCCACCTTCCTCAGCAAGTGTAGGCCAATCCTATGTACTGTTGACTACCGGACATTATTTTCTAATTTCAGAAGTCTTTTTTTCCCTATGGAGTTTACATTGGTGGGGGGTGAGGATAGGGGTAAGAAGGTAGGGGTGCAACTTCCATGCTCGCCCTAGGCACTGTTTACACTAGGTACACCACTGGTTCTAAATGCTTTGCTCAGGCTGAGTTGTGCTTTTCCTTTTTAAAATAATAATAATATAGGTCTAGTACAGCTATGTCAGAGGAGTAATTTAGGTTTTATATCCACAAAACATAACAGCTGAAGATTACTGCAGAATGACTGTCTATATAAAAAGATAACTTTGCTGTGTTTTTCTTGATGCTTCTTATGAATGCAGGAGAAAATTGACAATGCCAGAGTACTTTTATTGGGGAGAGGAGAAAAGGCTACAGAATCCCTACGGGACAAAAAGGTATTTGACATTCTTTTCAACTAGTAACACTTCTCATATGTTTGTATATCACAGTGTTAATTATTGCTTAAATATGTAAAGAGCTTAGCCTCATATTTTCCAAAATCTGTTTAGCTAGGTTGAAACTGAGATGGTGAATCTATATCAACTCTGTCATTTCGAACCGAGGTCTTCATAAAGGAGATATGATTCTAGTTCTTTTTCAAAAGTCCATGTTCAACACCTGGATGACAGAGGGCATAACAGCCCCAAGGAAGGAAATGTCAAGAGTGGGAACAGCAGTATGGCCCCACTCCTGCTTCGACCCCTGACTGCCTTCGACCATCCAATCCATGAACAGGGCTGCTGCATGGACCCTGTCTTGTGTGGATGTGCTAGTTCCATTCATTTATGGAAAATGTCCAGTGATCCATGAGAATCACCTGTGCTTAGGGAGCAGCGTCTTTTGTACCATGTAAGAGTGTTAAAACTGGCCATCTGAATTTGAATCACACAAAGATGCATGAAACTGAAAAGGAGCTTCTGCTTCTCATGAAAAATGCCATAGAAAAATGCAACAAAGCGCTTTGTGGCACGTTGAAGACTAGCCAGTTTTGTTTGGCATGAACTTTTGCAAATCGCTTTCTGCTTCATCAGATGCAATGAGGTGTACTTGTTGAATTGTTTGGAGTCTGCAAAAGCTTATGCTAAATAAAATATCCAGAATTTAACATGCCACAGACCTCTCGGCTGTTTTGACTGCAGCTGAGTAACACAGTTCTTCCCCCGCCCACCAGTAAGCATGTGTGACAAGTCAAGTTTTGGGAGTAATCCTGGTTTACTTGCATGGGTAAATGTGTTCAGTGCCCAATGAACTTTCATGAAATTGCTAGTCAGGCAGGATTCTAACTGGCCGTGGGATAACATTTCTGTGTTCCACATACAAGTCTTGGTCCATCATCCTAAAGCAAATATTAATTGAGTGACTCATTACAAACCCTCTTTAAAACTCATTACATTATTTCTTGCTTGCCTCTTTGCTTGTATGTTGCTTAATTTGGGGGTGAGGAATTACAATCGATAACAGAAAGCTTTTATAAAACACGAAAAAGTTAGTTCCAAAGTTTCTAAAATGCCCTTAAAGCAGTGGTTCTCAACCTGTGGGTCCCCAGATGTTCGTGGACTTCAGCTCCCAGAAGCCCCAGCCACTGTGGTCAATGCTCAGGGCTTCTGGGAGCTGAAGTCCACGAACATCTGGGGACCCACAGGTTGAGAACCGCTGCCTTAAAGGAATGAAAAAAGTAACATTAAAATGTTAGTCATTACACACAGTAAAGTAGCATTATTCCTACTTGTTATGTTACATTTGGACTGCTTGATTGTTACTCCCTTGCTAAAAGTAGCATGTTAGAAATGAAGACATTATTTGTGAGCCTTGTTCTAGATGTAGGTCACGATAGTGCAGATAGTGTGATTGTTGGCTATGGTTGCAAAAATGTTACATGTAATGACTAGAAATAATTCTGGAAAACATAAATTAAGACAATTGAAATATTTCTAAAATCCTAATTTCTAATTGTTTAGGTAAAAGAAGCTTGGCAACTAAGTCTGGTAAGTTTTTATAAAATATTATGAATTGTTTTAGCTTCTCTTCTAAAAGCTTTTCTAATCTGTTGGGGTTTTATGTTTGCTTTTCTTCCTGAAGGCCTCTGTACACTCTGGCAGTGGTGAAACAATTCCTCTTATATTTAGGCCACCAGGTCAGTATCCTTATCTAGTTTTACTGAAAACTCTATAGAAATGCATTTATGGCTTACTATGTGGATAATAATAATACTTTCCAGCTAATGAATCATTCCATTGGAGCTCATGTTGGTTGCTGTTGAAACACTTTTATTAACTTGCAGCACATAACCTGCAAGAATTGTTGCATGATCCATCAATGAGGGTTTGTTGGGAGTTAGAGTTTCCCAGGGTGTTAGCCCTTTGGGGGAAATTCTATCAAAGCCAAAACTGTTAGGAATCAGCCTTCCTTTAGCAGAGTAGCAGCAGAAGAGCGTCCCAATTTCTGTGTGACTTTCATGAACTGAGACTGATTTAGAAAGCAAAACAAGGCATGCAGTTTCAGGTCACAAACTTATAAAAGTTTACTAATGAATTTTACAGTCACATATGCTTGGGAGAGCCTAGATCCTAACTACCTAACAAAAGATTAGGTAAGATTCATCCTTAGCTCACCATTTTCTTGGTGGAGAGGCAAAGCATGGTCAGAGAGAAGAAAGTAGAAGCAAAAAGACAAAAAGAAAGAGGTCTGAAAAGTGTGGTCTTTTATGTAATGCCAGTGACCCCAGGGTGTATCCTGGGTCACATGGTCTGGTCACCTGCATACCATACCAAAGTATTTAAATAACACAAAGAGCAAGAATGAGGCTTTAGGTGAGAAGGCAGAAGACTTCGACGTGCAAAGGAAAAAGAAATTCTATGCTAACTAAGCCCTATCTTGCCTTAGAACAAGAGGTGCGAAGAGAGAATGCGGAATTTTTCCAACAGGGTTAAGATATGAAAGTCTCAGTTTTAATTTAAATGTTTGTTGTCCTCGACTACAGTGATTAGTAACCATATGTAGGAAACTAGATATGAAGTATGTGAAGGCCATGTATCCCAGAGATACAGGAATGCAATCTTTTCTTTAAAATGCTATTGTTAGAATCATAGAATCATAGAATCATAGAAATGTAGAGTTGGAAGAGACCACAAGGGCAATCCAGTCCAACCCCCTGCCATGCAGGAAAACTCTCAAAGCACTCCCGACAAGTGGCCATCCAGCCTCCGCTTAAAAACCTCCAAAGAAGGAGACTCCACCACACTCTGTGGCAGCACATTCCTCTGCCGGACAGCCCTGACTGTCAGGAAATTCCTCCTGAGGTTCAGGCGGAATCTCCCCTCCTGCAGCTTGCATCCATTGCTCCTTGTCCTGATCTCAAGAGCAGGAGAAAACAAGCCCACTCCCTCCTCGACATGACATCCCTTCAAATATTTAAACATGGCTATCATGTCCCCTCTCAACCTTCTCTTCTGCAGACTAAACATACCCAGCTCTCTAAGTCTGTCCTCATAGGGCATGGCTTCCAGGCCCCTCACCATTTTGGTTGCCCTCCTCTGGACCTGCTCCAGCTTATCCATATCCTTCTTGAATTGGGGTGCCCAGAACTGGACACAGTATTCAAGATGAGGTCTAACCAATGCAGAATAGAGTGGTACCAGTACCTCCCTCGATCTAGACACCATACTCCTATCGATGCAACCAAGAATTGCGTTGGCCTTCTTGGCTACCGCATCACACTGCCGACTCATGTTCAGCTTGTGGTCTATGAAGACTCCTAGATCCCTTTCACACGTACTGTTAGCCAGCCACGTGTCCCCCATCCTATATTTCTGCATACCATTTTTTCTGCCTAAGTGTAGGACCTTACATTTCTCTCTGCTGAAGTTCATTTTGTTAGCCTTGGCCCAGCTCTCCAATCTGTCCAGGTCCTTTTGAATTTTGATCCTGTCATCAGGCGTATTAGCAACCCCTCCCAATTTGGTGTCATCTGCAGATTTGATCAGCGTGCTCTCTATTCCTTCATCCAAGTCATTAATGAAGATATTGAACAGCACCGGGCCCAGGACAGAACCCTGTGGCACCCCACTAGTCACTTCTCTCCAGGATGAGAATCTGCCATTGGTGACCACCCTTTGGGTACGGTCAATCAACCAGTTACAAATCCACCTGACAGTAGTGTTGTTTTCTTTTGTGAGATAACATACTTTTTAAATATCGTGTGGCACAACTTTTAAAGCCTGACTTGTGATTTTTGAAGGCTTGGGGTTGGCAATACTTGCTATGCTGTTGTTTGCTTCTTGTATAGAAGGAGATGTTTCAGAGCAAGAAGTGAAGGGTTTTGTATTTCATTGTTTATCCACATGAGCACTTAATTTCTGAACTGTCACATAACTGGTTTAAATAACTCACTCAAATTTCTGATGATCTGAACAACTTTTACTTCTTAACTTGTGTAAGATAATTCCATAAATGGAATTATTTAAAAGCAGTGAGTAACCTTATGAGAGACAGTAATGTAAATTTACACAAATAAGCTGTGGTGTTGTTGTTTGCTTTCAAGTGTTTTCTGATTTATGGCAACCCTAAGGTGAATGTATCACAAGGTTTTCTGGGGGCTGAGAGTATATGATGTGCCCAAAGTCACCTAGTGGGTTTCCATGGCTGAACAGGGAATCAAACCCTGGTCTCCAGACTCGTAGTCCAGTGCATAAACTACTACACTATGCTGGCTCTAGTGCTCTGCAATTCATGAGTCTCTCTCACCATGTGATGCCTGTTATTTTGTACTTTCCTGAGATGGCAATACTTCAGTTTCATAGTTTTGTTGTTACAGACAAGAACACTCTGATTAATCAACATCTTTTGCGCCACATGATCAAGTCCGACATTTACTTTGCACAAAAAATGCACCCATCTCCATGTATTTGGTTCTGTCTGGCTTTGATGCTGCACTGTGTGCTGTTTGGATTCACTCCTGGTGGTTAGACTTTGTTTGTACTTATGAAATGTAGAGCCAACATAACTTAGATCCTAGATCTACACAGGCATACCTTTCATGAAGTCCTTCATTTACCTGGCATAACCTTTTACTTCCTTTTAATGCAAACCACATTACCGCAGGTCCTCTCTGAGAACAGTTGTCCTCAGAGCTGTTGCTTCCAATTAGTTTTCTTGCTATAGATGACTGCAAGGGTCACACTGGCCTTTGAGCTGAATTGTATACTTCAATTTCATCAATTTCTGCTTGAGAAACAAGCTCAGGATTCATACTTTGTTGGAGTTCCTGGTATTCATTGTTTGATTTTTGCTGTTCATCCCTCAGGAACAATTTTTTTTTATTAAATTTATAAACAGGTTTATCTCTCTCTCTTTCTCTCTTTCAAGCTTTCCTGCCCTGTAGTGCTCCACTGGTGAGTAATGATGGAAGTTTCCAGAAGGTTTGCGGACAGTAAGTTGTTAGTTATTTCTTGCCATGTTGCAGAACCTACAGGTTCAGTGGATGCCATGTCGAAGACTCAGAATCGACTAAAAGAGAAATATAGCAAACCTCCTTGCCTAGAAATTTGTTTTACACAACTTATACAACTCTTTCTCACTTACATGCACTTTTTTCACTCACCTGTTTTACAGATTTACTGTATTTAGTCCATGTCTATAATCATCACTGTACAACAAAGGCTCTCCACTACTTCCCAGTGAAAAAAGGATCACTGGGTACGTGTGTGTGTAGCCCTTAGGGCCAAAAGGGTTCTCCACTCCTGCTTTACATGATACAACAAAACATATAGCGCCTCCACTGTCTTGAATGGTTGATACTGACGTGTTTTTCTGATAATGTCAAGACCCTTTTTCTTCATGAAATTATTGTTCCCAGGTAGTCGCTACTTCACTACTGCACAGAGGAAATAGCCAAGCATTTCTTTGGCAGGTAACAAGAAGCCTATTTCTGTTTTGACATGTTAGTGTTTTGTTTAGTAATGAATTGAATTCAGTGCATGCTTGTACAATCTCAAATCTTTTTCAGTTCCTTTTCCATGCGTACATTGGTGGATTCAGCTTGGCAAATGGGAATGGTGGAACTGAAGCAACCAGGAATGCTACAGAAAAGGTTGAAGAATGTGTTGATTTTTGAAGGCCAAGATGGCACAAGTTGTCTTTGCAATGGGATGGATGAATATACCCTTATTTGTTGTACTCTTTTTTCCTTTCCTTTGTTTTGCTTTTAGGAGATTCCTTTCAAGCAATCACTTCTCAGCTCTGGAGCAATCTTATATTCTGCCTGTGTGGGAGTACGTATTTTTAAATTTCTCTTTGAATATATATTTTATCATATCTTTGGAAGCTTAGGGCTGGTGGGACTTTTACTCTGATGTATCTGCAATATACCAGGTTGGAGATATTTTTTTTTAAAAAAAAATTAGGTCTTTTGAAAGGCTTCAGTTTACTTACTGTGTGGAAGGTATACACACAGTACTATACCCTAGAGTGACAGTATCTCAGGCTTTCAGCCTAATTTGTTAATGCAAAGTTGAAAATGTTGGTTGTAGAACTTGTAGAAAACAAATGTATAGATATGAGAGGGACAGTCAGAAGATCACTTTATCAATTGTCTGTTAAGCATGGGTGAAAAAGGATGCCTTGACATGAGTTTTCAGCTCCATCCTAATGACTGCAGAACTGTAAACAAAGATAAGTAACTGTGGTTTTGATCCAGAACTAAATTAAGCTCTATTTGGATGTTATTAAATGGTACATATGGAGTGAGGTTATATTCACCAGGTTTGCCTGTCATTGTTGTGTGCTGGTTTCACCACTGATCTTCCTATTCTCAGTGGGAATTTCAGAAGGGGGATTAAGTGTGTTTACCTGAGCACAATTTCCACACTACAGTGTTAAGAGTGCTTTAGTCCACTTTCAACATCCTGTGGAATTCTGGGGTTTGTAGTTTACTGACACCAAAGAACTCTGTGGCTGAGAATTCTACATGTCCCTCGCTAAACTACAAACCCCAGGATTCCATAGGAGGCTGAAAGTGGACTAAAGCACTCTTAACATTGTAGTGTGGAAATGGCCTAACTTCTACTCTTCCAGTTGAATGTATGAAGGTTGGGGATGGAGTTGGCAAATATGGGATATTGGGAGTGAGGCTGTTGTGTGCTGGCCTCCACTTTCTGTACAGATTTCCTAATATCAGAAGACAGTTTAGTTGCAGTTAGTCCTCACTGAAATCTGTGAGACTTAGGTTCTGACTTAACTTGTCCCTTTGATTTTCAGTGGCTCCATAGTTCAGTTAACTTGGAGTGTGAACCCAGCTTAACAGAATTCTGGCTCTTAAGATTTTTTTGTCATGTTCTAACTTTCTTCATGTCATTTTGTTTTGTGGTGCCCCTTTTTATGACTGGCATGGAAAAGTGTGCCCATGTTAATACATTTAACACAATTTGTTCTTTCTAGACTCTTCCTCACTACATAATGCTTCGCTATAAACCACAGAATCCTGCTGTTCAACTTCTCTTCAGGAATGTGATACCAGGTCCACTTACAGGTGAGTGGATGAGAAGCACACAGGAGAGGGAAGTTTTTCTTTTGACTCTTTTATGGTAAGGACTAGGAACATGTTTTGGTTTCCTTCAGTTATGCTGGCCTAATTCCAGTCAGGATAGCGTCTCCTTAGGATGTAAAGTTTAGCTTTTCTTCCCTTTGTGCCTCTTAGGTTTCTTTCAAAATAGCAGTGAAGCATCATAGCATAATTTAGTGGTGTGTACCAGAATTCTTCATTGGAAACTGTGCCACTGAAAAAGAAATACAAAATTATGAGGCCTGTGCACCATGAAGTATGTTTCCAACGATGAAAGGTTCTCATGTATTTTATTATGTTAACATTCAGTATGGGGGTTGGGGGTTGCTACACCTTTTCCATACTTTCAGTTCCCCTAACTCTGACTTGGAGCTCAGGACTGCTTTCTGGGCTCCTTACCCTTACGTTTTGCTTAGAAATGCCTCCTTTCCTTTCATATTCAGATCTATACACAGTGTTGTGCCTGCACCAGTAATTTAGCTAATTTTCTGCCTCCCTCTTTGTGTATTAATCAAGGAAGTTGGTTTGTTTGCTTATCCTGCTGTATCAGCACCAGTAGCCAAAATTGTTGAATATCAGATGTAATGGCCAAGATCCTGCACTTCAAGTGTACAGTGTAATGCTCCACATGCACAGCTCTGCATCTCTTCTGCTCCCCTCCAGTGTCAAAGCCCTGGGAGATAATGCTACAATTATTAAATGGCTTTGGGGATGACAGGAGAAGCAACCAAATGGCAGGGACTGTGTCTGCTTGCTGCTGCATTTCTTGAGACACAGAGGGAAGGAACTCTGCACCTCTCCCAATAAATTGCAGTGGGAAGTGAACAGTCTCTGCTGCTTGGTTGCCCCCATCTACCTCCCCGGTCCCTTAATGGCTGTAGCAGTACTCCTCAGGGCTTACTAACTGCTAGGGGATGTTCTAGATCATATGCAAGGTGCTAATCAGAAGCCGCTTTTGTCTCATCCAGAAGAAAATACACACGTGTAACTCTGAGCTACATGGATGTGTCACTAATAGAATTCTGCCGAAATATATTAAATACAAGCATAAAAAAATTGAAAAACATCTCTTATTAGACAAGTACTGTTTTCCTGAATTCTTTAACAAATCATCTTTCCCCTCCCCCTTTTTACAGCCCTCCTGTGTGCATTTAATGTAACTGTAATCAGGGCCACTGAGTTTGAGAATGGAATTAAGGTAATGGATAGCAAAGGCAGAGTCATTGGAGTGTCTCGGAGAGCAGCAGAAAAAGTAAGTGGAGCAATTCATCTTTCCACTAGGTTGTTTCTTCCACTGCAACAGTCTGTTCTAACTCTTGTTGTCGATACTGGATGACATCATTAACCAACTACCAGGGGTTTTTTTTACGTCTGTTTCAGTCACTTGTTGGGATGGAAGAATAGTCTTAGTCTGCCACCTAGATGTCCAGCACTCTCTTCCTTACCATCTTATCAACTGCCCTTTATTACTTTGGTGTCAAGCAGTGTACTTAGCTGGTTCTTTTTTTTTTTTTCTTTTCTGTCCACACCTCCTTGGGACTCCTTCTCATCCTCTCCTCCCAATTCCTTTTGCAGCTGACTTCCCACTTTTTTCTTATTTTGCTCTGTGTGTCCAGCTTCCTTTTAAAAAGGAAAGCATGCCTAAGGAGAAGAAAATCTTTTTCCCCCACTGTCTTGTAAAATGCCTACAATTTTATAGTAATGTCAAGATCTTGAGATTTGATCATGTGGCTGATTTGCTAATGAGACTAACCCTGGACATTATTTATGGTCTTTTGCTATTGTTTCCTAATGTGATCTTCCCTCTTGCCCCAGGCTAGGGTTCCCTTATACCACATGTTTCAAGCAGGAACTGAGAATGGGATGGGGGAGCTCACTCCAAATATTAGTGTGACACTCCCCCTGTTCTTGTTAAGAACCACCTGGGCATGTAAACATTTAACCATATAAAGGAAACTGAGATGGCATGGTTATCTATATTCTGCTTAGAAATCAAAAGTTACTTTTCTGGACTCCTTGGCTCTGACAGTTGTGGTCCAAAAAACAAAACAAAACAAAACTTTTCAAGCTCAGGTCCTGGTGCATCTCTCATGGCAAAGAACAATCAGTGCTGTCTTAACTCTGAATGTAGGACAAAGTATATATCTAGATATAATAGTAAGATCCTGCATTTCAAGATAGAGTATAATTCTCCACATCCACGTTTTTTTTTAAATGAGCAAGTCTTGAGTGAAATACCTGACAGTAACATATGAGCGTTTCTTTTCAACTTTGTGTAAAGCAAATCTAACAGAAACTATGATTTTTTGCTTGGCTGATACATCAGAATACATGAGAAGTGATGAGTTAGAAGTGCCATACTGAGACTTTATTATGTTAACCTTCCCTTATATCTGTGCATGTGTGTTCTCTTTCTCATCATCCTCTAGGCTGTGAAAGAGACAGCATTGTCCAGAGCAGTTCTGTTTGGTACAGCAATATTTATTCCTGACTTGGCTTTGCACTTTCTAAAACGGTAAGATATCTTCAGCATAGGTTTCTGAACAAAATGAACACCAAGAAAAAAAAAGGTGAAGGGTTCAATTCATGTGATGATACCTGCTCTCTATGTGGCAGCGATTCAAGCCACAAACCAATATACTTACTTTTGCTGCCGAAGAGGTGATCTGCAGTGATTGCCCTACTTCTGGCTTTCAGGACAGCTTTTGCTAGCTTCTGCATAATGCTTCCTGAGATCAGAGAAGGTGGCTTCCCTTTAGATGCAGAGGCAATTATCTTCTTTTCAGTCTCACTATATTTATTTCTGCAAAACATTGGGTTTTTCAGGGACATGGAGTATTGTTCCTTGAACAGCACCACACCTTCAATTGGCAGTATAGATTCAGAAGTGGCAAAAGTTCAAGGAGAAATTTCTGGTCATATAGAACACCTCCTGTCTTGACCAAAACGTCTGGAGGGATCAAGCAACCTTCTTATAGTGCTGAGCTTGTGATTGCAGTTCACAGATCTTTTTCAACAGTTTTTTTTTTCCAGGCCTCTATTAGGGTGGGTGGTGTTGGTGCTGTGGTTGGTTATCAGTATTTCCTATGTTATGCAATAATCTGCCCTTGCATTCCTTTCAGCACAAGCATTTTGTTTCGAAATCCATTTGTTTGGATTCCATTGAGGTCTATTGTGATGATTTCAGTCTTTGGAACAATGATACCTGTTTCATTTAGTATGATGCCACAGGTGGGCAAGGTAATAATGCTTATGGTTGTGCTTTCTTCTTTTAATCTTTGCTGAGTTTTTAAAGAACAAATGGCAATACAAAAACCTGAATTAACCCAGAGAGGTTCAAATCTACTTGAGCTGAGTTTCCAGGTGCAAGAAATGCATGTGCGTACTTGGGACTCTTCTGCTAGCAGTTCCCAGCCTCAAATGGTTTTTCCAGATATAGCCAATTGGAATGAAATGTGCTGTGGACAGAAAATCGAAGAAAAGCTGGATGTGCAGGGATCATGGGAAAGAAATCATGATTTCCAAACATCATCAAGTTTAGATTTGGCATAACAAGTTCTGCCAGCACCAAAAGCAGAAACAAGATATGACACCTTCCCCCCTCCACCCCCCAAAAGAGGGGAAAATAACAAAGAACAAACTGCTTACCTCTAACTGTGGTTCTTTGAGTGGTTGCCTATGAACTCACATATGGATCATTAGGACCTGTGCAGTGTGTCGTTTAGAACAGAGCTAAGTGAGCAAGCCTTTTCCAAACTATGCACTGCACAGGCACCAGTAACCCCTTTTCATTATTATCAGCACCACCACCACCACCGTTATCATCCCACCTTTTTCCTAGTCTAGGATTCAAGGGAGCTTACAAAGGTTAAAACAGATGCAGCTTTAAAATTCATATTGTACAAAAATTGAAAATACAATTAAATTAAAAATAGAATGAAAGGCAGTTAAAAGTATGCCGTCAAAAACAACCAAAACAGAACAAAAACAAAATAAATCCCAGAATGTGTGGGTCACTGAGATCACAAAGGGTGAATAGGCAGTTATAATACTGGGAGTAAAATCTTGCATGGGGAGACAAAATATAAATTCCCACTGAGACAAAACTTATATTCTGTCTCCCCCTCCTCCCCCTAAAACTGACCTGTCTTTTGCTGTTGTCCCCACAGCATAGCTATTTAGTAGCAAGTGTGGGCCGGGGGAGGTGGTAAGAAGGGAGGAACATTCAGTAATGTCTTTATAGTTGGATGCATTTCCTCCAGGACCTCCCAAAGGATGATGTCATCATTGTGGGTTCAGTAATAGGGACACAGCTGAATGCTCCTCTGCTGTTTGCCACTCTCCGCTGGCTGCTAATTGGCTTTGGATCCCAGCAAGAGACAGGTGGGTGGGGTGGACTTCATTGAACGAGGGAGGTGTGGAATTCCTCCATTGTGCAACATCCAAAAAGATGTGTTGGTGTTATACTGGTGTATGTCACCAACAGAATGCCAACCCAAGGTTCTCACCTGTCTTATAACAGATGTGAGAATCATGTGACCCTCCAGAAGTTGTTGATTTAAACTCTCAGCAGCCCTAGCCAATGCAAGGAAAAATTTTGGGAATTGCAGTTCAACAGCTCTGGAAGGCCAAAGAGTTGCTACTTCATCTTATTAAGAACTAGGCATTTGCTAGCATCTTTTCTAGAGTGTAGTTACTAGTGCAAAGCCATCAAAATGTAGCATATTACTGAATTAAATTCCTTTCCTAAACATTTCTGTGGATTTTAAATGGATTTGTTATGTATTTGAAGGATAAAGCTGTGGCTTTTTGAGTAGTCCTCTCACCTTTGCCGATTTTACTTAAGAAATATTAATTTGAGATGCTAACATGCTACCAGCATCCTAGAACCAATGGAGCTTTCTTTCTTTTGTATGGTGGTGAGTAATTAGAGAAGGTATATTTGCAGATCTTGTGTACAGAGCTATACCCAGTGTAAGAATCTCGTATCTGTGTGTTTCAGATAAAAAGAAGTGAGCTTGAGCCTGAAGTAGTCTCTACCACTGAAGAAACAGAATTCTTTTACAACAGGGGAGTGTAATAATTTGGGAACTTGGTAACTTATGGATAGTATTCCTAGTATGAACTTTTAATATTCAATCTTTTTATGTTTTTAAGCTTAAATTAGCATTTTTGATTGTTATATGATGGATACCTCAGTTTGTTGAAACATACTAGTTAGCATCTAAGCAAGTCATTCTTCAAGTTTCTTTGTATTTGGATGCAAATGTGCATGTAAATTACAGCTAAATCATGTAGGATTTCCATTCTATCACTGCAGCTTTTCCTAAATAAATAAATAAATTTTGTTATCTATCCATTTCTAACAATTAAAAGCTCACAAAGAACGAGAGTTCAAATTTATTTCCCACTTCTCTATCGATGACTGAAATGCAATAACTTCAGGAGGAGATGTTCTTATAACTTCTTTAAAAAAATTGAAGCTGCTGCATTGATTTAAAGGATTCTTAGTTCACCTTCAAAAGGTTATGGATATAGTACTATGGCTTATATAGCGGAGAGAACAAAGTGTTTTGTTTCGCTTTTTAACTTCTGTGGCTAGCAGTTATCACTGGCACAGCCCCTATAAACTTCATTTTCTCTTCAACTGCTCCCATTGATGCTTCAGAAAAGAGGAAACCAAGCCACAGTACTCCCTTGGTGGAAGAAGAAAGCTAAAAAGGACATCTGCTAAACTGATGTTATGATGCAAGAAAGTCTAGGATTGAGAAACCACAGACCAGACTTTCTAATGACAAATATAATTTAAAATTGCTGGACACACACCTGGTATTCATATATACACACTTGGGCAGATGTGTACTGCTAAGCACTGTTTCAGAACTAAGTTTCCCTCCACATATTTGGTTTTAAGGGGAGAGACAGGAGATTAAGTGGAGCAGAGCCTTGTCCTTGCCAAAGATGTCTTTTATCTTCCAGTGTTGTTTAAATCTAGATAGTTACATAGTACCTATTAACCAAGGCTGGATATCAAAGCTACCAATGGATGCGTTTTAGCTGTATCTGAAGTAAGTTTTACAAAACAATTTGGTATGCATCTCCTCAGTAAAAGAGGCCCTGGAGTTCAGGGATTCTATAGCCTGGCTTTTTGAGTTGAAAAAAAATCTGTGAAATTTAATATTCTGAAACTGTCATCCTTACCCACTCCACGGGGTGATGCCTTGAGCCCTCATTCATCACAGTGCTGAAAAGCAAGGCTGTAACACCGGAAGGTGATGCCCTTTTGGTAATGGTGTATACTTTTAAGATACCTAGAGGATAGGTCCGATGGCAGTTATTTGACTTTGATCTCTTATTCCTAAAGCTGTAAGTCAGTGCACCCCCCGTTTCTCTTTTGTTGCCTCAAGCCCTTCAGACTCCTTGGCCCACCCTTGTTATGGCCCAAAAAGAGAGGTACCAGAAGCAGTAATTATCTATCAAACATGTTTCAGCCCCACCAAGCATTTGGAAGAAGAAGAAAAAACTGTTTGGTAAAACTAGAAGTAGACTTCTGGCCACTTCTGTTATTTGGACTATGTAGCCCCCAGGGTACTACTTTTTAAAAAAGCAAAAAACTGGCCCCTGGACCTCCTGCAGCTGCCCACTTCCACTCTGTTATGGATAGTGCTACATTAAATTCATTCCTCCGAAGGTAAGGTGATCTGTTGTGTATGCCCACAAGGCTTCTACCATAGGACTACAGATGATGAACCAGGATGGGAAGCCTCTTTCTGTCATGGGCCACATCTCAGAGCCATGTGGTCAAGAGGTGCAGAAAGGGTTAGAGGCAAAGCCAAGCAGAGTTTCAGACTAGGCTAGAGAGCCCATACAGCCTTGTTTCTGCAAGTTCATCATCCATGGAATAAACAACAGTCCCTGATGAAGACTCAACACTTACTCTCTCAACATACTACAGATTTATGGCTGAGGCCTAATTTCAACATGCCAGTTAAGGCATACGAAATGAAATATGGTGTTTGATCTGGTCTGTGTTTTGTTTAAAATAAAGTTGCCCCACCAATGGAGACACTTTACCAGTCTACAAATGCTCAGTGTCTAGAAACAAAAGGCTTTCTTTACATGGGAAACAATCCAACCCACTCGATCCCCATTATGCAGTTTCTTGTAGTCTGTAGCTATCAGGTGAAGCTTCAAACACCAGTCTGTATTAAATGTGTATGCTGACTACAAGAGGAAAAAATGCACAGTAACACAGACAGGCCCTTAAATCTCTGTGAAAAAGACATACCAAAACGGAGTAAGAAAAGTGTAGTAACTTGGCTTTTAGAGGTACACATTTTTAGATCAACATACACTTTTGTACAAAAGAATATCCCTGAAAATAGGGGAGCAGTAATCATGCTAACAAACTTACTAGCACTAGTCTAGGTCTGTACAATACTTGCCCGTTTCCTCCATTTTATAACACATAATTCAGGTTCCTTTGTTCATAATATAAATGGAAGCCAAATGATTCTCAAATTAATATTGAGCATAATGATGACTTAAATAACTGAGTACTATTTCAAAGTTTGTTAGAAGTAGGAACAAGGGTTACTTTTTTAAAAAGATTAAATATATACTGTAGGTCTGGACCCAATTGCTATTACCAGATAAAGGTTAAACCCCCCCCCCACTGGTTCAATAGGATTTTACAGAAGCGTTGACTTAACAAGCCCCATTCATTCAATGGTCTATTGTTGCGGATAACTTGATTTAGTTCACAAGCTCAGTCACATGCTAAGGCAAATATATACAAAGGCAAAACTCATAAATGGATTTCTCTTATATAGCAAAGTGCTTCTTCAGCGCTCAGACTTCTGCAAAGCCCTTGGTTTATAGTATCCATGGTTTGGTGTGACAGGTCTAAACTATACAATAAACACAAACATATATTCAAACATCAGGGTCAACTTCAAGGGAAAACCAGCTTGACTGATGAGTATTCATAGCCTTTGGGAATGTGTGCAGACTCTTCCCTTCACTCAATATTTGACCTGTAAGTTTCTAGGTTAATGCTCACTGTGGCACATGTGGCTGTCCCCCTATGAGAAGGTGTAGCTACAGAAAATGAGCAGGAAGGGGTGGAGCCTTTCCTTCCATTGGCAAGTCCTTCCCTCTTCCTACCATAACTTCCCTCTTCCTACTGTAAGAAATAGCTTTTGAGGGTCTTAATACATATAGTAGTAGTATAGCCTTCAGGTTTTGCTAGAAGATTGATAATAGAGTTAGGACTTCACCCAACCCTTTCCCACAAATGCATGAGACTGAATAGTGAGATAATACCCACCAACCCCGATACACACCCATGCAACATTAGTGAAAAGGTGCCTGACACACACATACCTGTATGTGAACAGGTGTCCTACTTGCATCTGGAGACTCTGGGCTGATAGTTTCCTGATTTATGGAAAAATGCTATACACAGTAGGTTGCTCTCTCATTAATACTAAAAGCATGACTGCTTCGGCCGTGGTCAGCAAACACACAGCATTTGCAGTGTGTGGCAATTGATGCCATCTCATATGCCCTCTTGCTTATTTGTTGAACATTCAAAGGACTTCATCATATATACAGCTCCTCGGTGGTTGAACAAACAGCTGGACAAGACAAATACTCTTTCCAACTTAAATGGCTTTCATGTTTTTATCACTTATGAAGCTTTGTGTTTATATATCTTTTCAAATATAACTTCACCTCAATGCACAGAAGACACTTGTAGCTCAAAACAAACATGCCCTCACATCTTTTGTAGAAGGAACAGTAGATTTTGACTTCCCTTTGTCTTTAAAAATCTGTCCCATCTGGTAGAAAATTATTATGCCAGAACTAGAAAAATGGAAGTGCATCCCACAGGAAACTGTGGGGTTCTGTGTCACTCAGACCCTCTGCAAGAAGATAAAAATGCTGTTTTCTCTGCTAATTACTTTACACAGATACAGGATAAAGTATTATGCCATAGAGTTTTCTTTTGAAGTGCTATAGTGAGGCTCATCCAAGACATCAGATCTTAAGCATTTGTTCAGCAGCTGCCAAATGATAGAGGAAATTTTCAGTTGCTGGTGGAAATCGCTTCTGCTTCAGTGCTTCAAAGTTAAGTGATGGCTTCTCACCATCATGTAGGATCTCGGTGAAGGAGGCCAGATTTGTCAAGATTTCTTTTGTCTTCAATGAAATGTCCTGCAGATACGAATAGTTTTAAAAAGAACAACAATGAAATCAGGGTGGTCAGAGAAGCTTCTTAAAGACAATAGACCAAGGGTAGGAGGATGAAGAAGCATAGCTCACAGTTCTGATGGGTACCTCCCCCCCCCCCAATATTTACAATCTAATCATCCAGTGCAACAGAAGTATTTGTCTCTGTTAGGGAGGCGAGGAATCACCAAAGATCTGGGTACTGCCATCGCTAACATACACTACGCTTCCAGTATCTGCATGCCCAGAAGACAGTGGATCCACTGTATTGACTCCAGTAATTATGTGGTGTTGCATGAAGTTGAAATTGTAGTCAGTTCTCAGGCTGGTATATTCTGTTATCCACAATGCTGTTACACCCCAGAGTAGCCCTAAGAGAGGACCCTAAAATTGGCATGACTTCCTCCATATTGGATATTGGCTAGCAAAGGTCGGCTGCAAGTAAAAATTGGTTTTGAATTAAATTCTGAAGACCAACAACGCCTTTGCTGCTGTATGGGAACGTAGACAACGTCTTTTAGGCTAAAAGACAATGACCTATTGTTCCAAGTCACATATCTCTAGGCAGCCACAACAGACTCTCTCCTTGATTAATAAAAAGGTTGTCTCAGCCCCAAGCCACGCTGATGAACTTTGCAAGGATAGACAATCAAAGTCTATCAATTTGGAATTTTAAACCTATCACGTACCTGGACTTTCCCGGGAGAAACAATACCGAGAAGAGGTTGTGATATTTGCCTAACATTATATTCCACAATCATTGCCCATTAACGCCACTTTGCTAGCCGATACCTGGCCTGAGGACAGAAATTGGCTATAAAAATCCTCACTTTTTGAGCCTCTGTGGAGAGCCTCCCAGACCAGACAAGGGCCCATTTCACTGCTACTGAGGTGTCCCACTCAAGCCTCTCAGACACTGCTGAGAGCTAAACGCAACTCGCATCTCGGACCTCCTGTGAAACCCCGCTGCTTCCAGCCTTCCAGTTTCAGGACCCTGCCTCCCCTCGGTGCTATACACCGAGCCTTCGCTAATCTCCTCCTTCTCCAGGACGCCTAGACTAAGGTCCATATGCCCTCTCTCCCAACTGTCTCTTATTTCCAACTTCATTTCTGTAGCCCTTGTGTGATTGTAGGATTATTTGTTAACATGTGTTGTGACCTTCTCTGTTAGTTTCAATAAAATTACTTAAGACTGTTCCTCTGACTTTTGTGTGGTTCTGACCCTGTAGACATAGGGTTAAAGATCCCTTGCCCTGCCCTCTCGCAAGCTTTGAGTTTCTCTGTTAATTCCCTTAATTTGAAGCCTGTTTGGGTGTCCTGAGATACCCCCAATTCTCAGGGTAACAATGCCAAACATTATAGTGGAGTTAGACTGTTAGAACATACCTCTCCATTCAGACCACAAGTTTTGTGTCCTTATTTTAAACATCTGTAAAATCACCCATATATAAAGGGGGTGCAAATTTTCTCTTATCAGTTTGTAGTATAATAGCCTTATATATACATAGATTAGAACAAATGACAGTGCTCAGAGTAATTTGTCATGCAAAATTGCTGTTCTGTTCTCAAAATGGAGAAGGATTTTACCCTTTTCCCCCTCACATGCAGAGAAGTAGCATGGCAGTCTATTGCTTGCCACAGCTCATTTACAACTGTCTTTATCTTTAATCTTCCAAACCTTTTGGACTTCAGCTCTTCAAATCCTTGACCACTAGACAAGTTGGCTGCACCTTCTGGTAGCCGAAGTCCAAAACGTTTAGAAGACCAAAATCTGAAAATCACTGACCTAAACCATGGCTTAGGTCAGAAGTAGGCAATCTGTGGATGTCTCTGAACTCTCACTGTCCTTGATTATATTACCCAAGCTACTGCTTGGATTAGACAGTAATTTCAACCAGTGTTTTCTGATCTCAAAAGGTGAAATCACAGTACTTTAGAAACCAAAGTGTGTTCAAGGTTGAAATAATCCAGAAAGAAGATTAACCTTAACAACTTGACTGTTAGATTTATCTGGATCTTCTGCAGACTGAACAATGAGTTGACCAATTTCTTTGTGCAGCTTTCCCATTGTCATTGCCTCTGAGGATAGAAAAAGAAAGAGAAGGAATACCATTCATTTTCACCAGCCAGTTCACAGAAAACACAGAATAATAAATGGCTCTAGAAAACTGGTTCTGAACCTTGGGTTCTTAAAATATTGTTGGGATCTAGTCTCAGAAGCACCAGCCAGTATAGAGTATAGCAAGGCATTCTGTGAGATGTAGTCCACCAACATCTGGAAACTACTGGTCTGTTGCGCTATGGCCATAACCACAGATACCATGTTCAAAGGCTCATAATAGCCCATACTATCTTAGAGAAAATACAGATGCACTTTCTCTTCCACAAACTAAGGACTCTTCATACTAACACTCATCTTTCTTCTATCACTATCATACTACAGCTGGGCTCACAAAAACCCATCTTGTTATCATCTTGACATATCTAGCTCTTTCTTGCTTTAAGTGGTTCATTAGTTGTGTTTCTCAGCTAATTCAGGAAACACCACTGAATTATAGTGTTACTTCAATCTAACTCCATTTATCCCAACTGACAACTGAAAACTCTAGGGTCAACATAGCATAGTTTTTAAAACCCTAACTCACCTTTTGTTATTTGTTACTATTTTAAATAACCAGAAAAAAGATGCAACAATGAGGGTTATCTACTCTGATTATGCTTGGAACATCATTTACTGTTTCTACCTTCACTGGAAATTAAATTTGGCAACAATAGCATTTGCCTTTTAAAGTTCTATTAATTTAGATTGATCAATATATTCAGAACATATTGGACCCTCTCCTGGAATCCAGGTAACTTTAGAATGAAAGTGTAAATTTTCCCTCACCAAACTCAAATCTACTTCTAACAAAGACAAACAAACTGAAGTATGAAAAGTCAAAATTATGCGCCAACAAACCTTTTGCTTGCTGTGAAATGGTAATTTCACTTTCAGCCAGATTCACATATACATCATAGAGATCTGGCCGGTTGCTCACTTCTGAATCAATAAATCCAGCAATATAACCTGATTGGAAAGATTTGACCATGATTACTTGAGCAAGATCTTCCGTTATTGGTTTTAATAAAAATAACAATTATTTCCTTGCTTTTAAACCGTCTAATGTTGATGCTACATTTTTTTCTGATTTCTTGGAAATGTATTCAGGAAAATGCATGAATAAAATTCCATCCAGACATTCTGCTACCTGCAGGAACTACAGGAAAATCACTGCGGAACATCTGCCATGGTTACATACAATGTCTGTAATATCCATTAAAATATTTCTGAAACAGTTCTGCACACAGACACATGTGCACACTAGGAAAAGGAGGTGGGGTTAAAAATGCTACAGCTCATTGCTTTTCACTTAACTAAACAAGGGCATATTGCCTAGAACTGACATTAAGGGACAAATAAAGGACATCTTCTTTATGGCTTGGGTATTTGCAGGACTATAAAGTTATGCACTACCTATATGAGAAGAGTATAGTACCTGCAAAATATAGTTTTAGGAAAACATTTTAATTTATTTAAAATATTTTATACCATCTTTCATATTAAAATACCAGACCAACATACACAACGTAATAAAAACTACTAACAGAGTACACAAAAGGCAGGAAACATACAGCACAGTTCATGTGAAAAAGCTCAGGATACAACAAATTCAAATGCTTGGGTTAATAATTAAGAACATAACATTAGTGCCCGCAGCATCTCCCTGAGTTATTTGGTATTGCTTTCTGCTATTTGTTTCTATCTGGTTCAGCAATGCAAAACTTTAATCACTTTTTTCAAGGTGATGAATCACAGCCTTTATCATTAATACCTGGACACATTTTTAATGCTTCCAGTTCATCATCATTCAGATGTACATAAGAATGAAGGACTGACCAATCTTGCCGATGCCACACCAAGGCTGGTAGAGTCCTAAAATTTAAATTAAAACAGTTTGACACTGACTGTATTTTAACATTACACTTAAAACAAAAAAAGAATGTGATTCATGCTTTCTCACATTTCCCACTCATTGCAGTGAGAAGAGAAGGTATATGGTAACTGTCTCTTCCTTTGTGCTGTGTTCCTGCAGCTGCTCACATACTGGAGGAAAGCATGTCTGAAGCAGGGAGCTTGCTGTATTTGTGTGAGCTCCTTACTGTAATTTTGAGCCACGCAGAAGTACAGCAGGGTCCCCTCCCCGTGCCCCTGCAAGCATTTAGCCTTCTAATAAATGGACAGCAAGGTACATTCACCCAAAGAGGGGGCAGCAAGCTTGATTTGGCTTCCCCTTTCAAGTGACTGGAACTGTATGAACCATAACCAGCACTTAGAAACATTTCATATTCACATGTTTCACTGACACATTTTGCTATGTATACAGCTTACATGCTTCCCTTAAACTGTTCAGTAGGAAGACACTGTTAGAGTTTAGTTACTTCTACAGAATCTCTGCTACCACATATGGATTATTGCTATTTAAACAAAGATTGGTTAGAGACACTAAAATGCTTGTTAAAGTATTTTAACAAGACAGCTTCAAAACTCAAAACTATGATGTGAAGTGGGCTTGTTCTGAAACCAAGCAGAGTATGAATAGGAACTAGAAATCCTAGATTCTAAAAAATATTGCTGTTAGCTAGATAAGGCTGGTTCCAGCACAAGTCCTTGTGTCTCCTAAAGTGTCTCCTCCCACTTCTTTTTAATACAGTCATCTAAACAGAAATAAGACTTACATTCATTTTGGCAGTACATAGTTTATCTCCAGACTAGCTCTGGGAAACATCAGAAGTTTGCCTTTTTCCCACCTTTGTTTCACCAGTGCATTGCACAGCCTTACTCCATTCCTCGTGCTGTTTTCCACTCCTACCCTGGGGTGGGGAGGGAACCAGAGCCTATAGAAGTTTACTCATTTTATTACATTGTTTTCAGGCCTCCTTCACATTAACTCACTTCTTAATTTCAAACCCTTTAAAAGAGATTCAAAGAAGTGAGTAATACTAGCAGTGGTAGTGCCAGTCTGCCCAAACTTGCTGTGTTTCCTCTGTTTTAACTGTTACAGTTCCTTATAAAAGCACAGCCTGCATTTCATCCAGACCTATTACTCTATGCTGCCATTTTCTACACAGACAGTAATGGCCTATTTTTTGAGAAGGCTGCATGAATACTTCCTCACATCAGGGAATTAGCAAGCAATGGTATCAAGCCACTACAGTGTTCTATTTATTGGTCCACAAAGAAGAGAGATACTCATCATGATATCATTCATACATCTCCCCCTCACAAAAGAGAAAGATACCAGGGCACAGAAACAGATGTATGGAAAGGGCATTAATCTTCTTGAATTGAGTTTTTCTTAATTTGGTAGTAGAGGAGGTAATGGAAAAACACGGGAGAAGGTGCTTGGAAAAAGTGTGAGTCATGTAGATGTATTAATGAAAGTTACAAAATCCTGCACGCAATCCAAGACAACATTTGGATCATGATAGTCTCTCTGATCTCCTCCAAAATGGGCCAAGCTGGTTGTGAAGCTGCTCTGTTAAACACATTTGAGTTTGTCCGATACCTTAATGTCTTTTTCACACACAATAACAAGGCAAGATTCTGCAAAAATAAAACTAAGGTCATTTCCACACTAGACTGTTATAGTGCTATTATTCCACTTTCAACATGGAATCCTGGAGTTTGTAGTTTAGGGAGGGCCCTCAAAGCTGCAAACTGCAAACTCCAGGATTTCATAGGATGTTGAAAGTAGAATAATAGCACTATGACAGTCTAGTGCAGAAATGGCCTAACAGTGGCTGCAGATCTCCTCCTAGTGATGTGAGAGTTTGTGGGGTGAGGGGCACATGAAAGTCTAGGTTAGAGCTTACATATATAGCATTAAACTGGAATTCAGCATCATGTATGAACTGGACCATTCTGTGCTTCAGAGTCTAAGCACAAAGGATCCAAACATGGACATTCAATGATCTGGGTTACAAATTAAGAAAAGAAAAGGCTGAATATAATTTCTACCCCATTGCTAAGAGACTATGGAAGAAAACAGTGTGCTTGGTGAATATTTCTTTCATCTATGTGCCATACCTTGTAAACTCTTGGACAGCTTCTATTCTTGGGTGATATACTATAATTCTTTTCTTTAACATAAGTGCGGTATACAGGATGACTGTTTCCATTCCAAACTGAGTTATTATATCTTGAACAGAAGAGATGAAAGAAAGCAAGGTTTTGGTACTATGTGGCAACTGATAAAAATACAGATACCAACAACATAATGAAATATTATTTGCAATAACTCATTTGAAGTACTTTTCATGAAAAAGTTGTTTTATTGGAAGGATGTGAAGTTTGCCAAGTGGAATCTTTTTTGGAACCAAAAGAAGCTATGGTTTCTAATATAGTCATCCCTCCACATTCGCTAAGGTTAGGGGCACAGGACTCCGTGAAAGTGAAAACAACATGAATAACTCTATGCCCTCCCAAACCATATTTAACACACAAGCAAAGTATGATCACCATATTCAACCCACCGTGGATTCCTTTGAGGCATCAGGGTTCCTTCACAAGGCGGAAGTGAGTGGCTAGTGAAACTTACTGCCACTCCACTGCTTCCCCACACCATTTTTAATAGGTACTCACTAGCCTCATTTGTAGTTTCTCAGTTTCACGAAGCTTGCAATCCTCATTAAAAATGGCATAAGGAGGCAGCAAAGGTGACAGCACATAATCAATGAATAATCAAATCTGCAAAAATGAAACCCACAAATGTGGAGGGCTGACTGTATATTTTTAGTAAGCAAACTACTCCTTCCTCTGATTTTGCCCTTATACAATTTAAAATGAAACAACAGGAGGTATAAGCTTAGAAAAGATATCTTTTCAAATAAAAGTTCCCAGAATCTCAACATTCTCTCCTACCCTTTTAAGGAGAGAAGAGGTGGGGCAGTTGTGGTGCTTACTCAACAACAGGGAAATAAGTTAATAGGCTAAACCAATGGTGAGGAAAGTGTGGCCTACCAGCTGTAGGCAGCCCACAAACCACACTTTTGTAGCCCCTGAATCACCCTGGAGGCCCCCACCAATTAAAAAAAACCCTCAGGCTAATCTTGGGATGATTTTTCACCTAAAAATAGCCCTATATGCCCCCAAACACATGCAAATGGGGTGGTTTGGCTTGCTCACACTCCATAATCCCCAAACATGCCAAAAAAAAAAAAAGTGGCAGGGGCATTGGCTCAAAATCCAAACTGCCACTGCCCTGTCTTGAAGAGACAGACAAAGTTCCATTGTGCCTAAGCCCAGCAGTTGATGAAAGGCCCTCCATTGATTCCAATTGCCATTCTATGGCCTTGGAGGTAGAGAAGAAGAGATAATATCTGCCTCTCACATTGGCATCTCGTTCTCCCTTTGTTTCATATCTTTATTAGATTGTAAACCTGAGAGCAGGGAACTGTTTCGTTGTTCTTTTACTTGTAAAGCACCATGCACAGTGATGGTGCTGAATAAATAAATGATGATGATGACAACAACAACAATAACTGAAGTGATTGGAGGTTACGAAATGTCACTTCTAGTTCGTCTGAATGCACCAGTGGTGTGGTGTGTCTTCATGTCATTTCTGACTCATGGCAACCCTAAGATGAACCTATCACAGGGTTTTCTTGGCAAGATATGTTTAGAAGGGGTTTGCTTTTGCCACTCTCTGAAGCTGAGAGAGTGTGACTTGCCAAAGGTCACCCAGTGGGTCTCCATGGCCAAGCAGGGATTTGAACCTGGTCTCCAGAGCAGTAATCCAATGCTCAAGCCACTACACCATGCTGACTCATGAATGTATGAGTGCAGCCCACAAAAGCAAAAACAGGCCCCAACACTCTGCACAGTTCCCAACTCGTAGACACCTGACTTGTCAGAAAATGTTGTTCTCTTCTATGTGCAATAGGTACATAAATACCCTAAAGGCACCACATCCTGTCCGATCTTGGAAGCCAAACAGGGTTAGCTCTGGTTCATACTTGGATGGGAGACTGCCAATGAATATCAGGTGCACTGTGTGCAATTCAGCACAATTGCAGTTTCAAACAAAAGCTAAGAGCAGAGCTTGGAAATGTTACTTTGAGGGATATTGTCATGCAACAAAGCAATTCTTCCAAGCATTGGCAGCCAGCCAACATAATCTGGTGGTCAGGGTATTGGAACGGGACTTACAATACCCAGGTTCCTTTAAATATTCAGCCATGAAACTTGCTGGATGACCTTGAGCCAATCATCCTCTTTGAAACTGAACTACTTGACAAAATTATTGTAAGGGTAAAGTGAGAAACTGGGGAAAAGGAAGCTATATACACTGCCTTGAACTTACTGGAGGAAGAAACAGAATATAAATAAATATACCTCTAAAATAAAGGTTTAGAAGAATTTCTCTCACCTTTAATTGAACCTGCAAGGTAAGCTTTTCGGACATCAAAATCTTTGCTCAGAAAAGAGCCATTTTCTTCACTCTGACAGATTCCCTTTGTCAGGACAGAAACATAACTCTCCATCATTTTCACAGGACTTCCATATTTCAGGTATATTCTGAAAAATATCAGAAGATCTCCATCTTTTCAACTTTGTACTAACAGCAAAGAGAATTAAATACAAAGCAGTACAATCTAGGACAACTGTCCTAAGGAACATTTCACTGTTCATTTAATATGCCAAACAGTAAACATTTTCACACACAAGTTTACTTGTTTTTCTATGTCTGACTCAGGACATTAATTATTAAATCACTGATATCCCACTCTTCTGTCAGATATCCTCAAGGCAGTTTTACAACATATTTTTTAAAAATGCATTCACAATTTTAAAAGACCAGCCCTAGGTTTTAGAAGAGAGAAATAAAAATATCACTACAAAGTAAATAATTTGTATTTATTTGTAATTAATAAAACTAATGGAAGAAATGAGTAATCCTATGTGCTTTCCAGGGAATTCATGTTGCAGCCTACATGTTGCTAATGAAAAACCTTGTTATGAATCCCAACCTGAGAGACTTTATGAGGAAGGAATACAATCAATAGACCCTTGGTTCTTTAATGAATTACACCAGAAGTTGCATAAACAGTACGTGGGATCTGCTTTCTTGTTTGTTCTTTAAAAAAAATCCAGAAATTCAAGTCCCCAAGTGGAACCTACTACAAAAGACACACACTTAGATTTACAGAAGAGTCCTTCGATCCACAAGCCCTCCAGCTTTCATCACTGTAGCACTGATCAAAAAAGGATATTAAATAACCTACTGAACTCTGTAGCTGCAGTATAAAACATATCACAGATACACACCTACAGAGGATTCGAGTGAAGGTTGCATACTTCTCTGGGTTAAAGTCTTTGGTGGTCAAGACAATGGAAAAATGTGTCACCTATAGAACATGTGGATAGAAAACATAGAGTTGCTTTACACCCCAGCATTCCATTATAACACTACACTGTATTACACATGCAAGACCTTACAATACAAGGATAATCACTTGACTGAATCTCACTGGAATAGAGTACGTGAAACAAAATTGATGAATTTGGTTTTGTTGCATTTTCAGGAATTTGAGAGGCTGACTTGGTTATATAGGGCTGAAACCAGATTCAGTCATATTCACTGAATTCAATAGAATGTAAATCAGTCATGATTAATATAGGTCCCACTAATTTCAATGGGTCTAAATGTGACTAAATCTGAATCCAACCTTATATCAGACATGCTTTCTTACCCATCCCCTATTAATCTCATGAAACTGCAATAATCTCTTTACGACAAATGAGGAAGTTCAACCATATTTTAAAACTTTCAACACAAAGCTTTTCCAAAGCTGTCATCATATGCATGTGTCAGTCTAGCATTAAAGTTTGACAAGGATTCGCATGTTGTGCCCTCTTTTTAAAAAACAAAAGTTTCAGGATTTAAAAAAGGCACTGAGGCAATTTCTAAAATCATACATATAAAACTGATGTCAATCACTCAAGTGTATAAGCTTGTCTGATGTCTGGGTTACAAACATTTTAAACCTTCAGAAGGAAAAAAAGAGAGAAACAGAAAGAAAATTAGAGTTATAGGAAGCAGCTATACAAATATCAAGGGGAATTTAAACCAAAAAGCATACTTCTAGAGAGAACAAGATTGAAAGCAGGTGAACCATATTAAAATAGGAATGCACAATCACAACTATACTTTTATCTGTATTTCTCACTTAATGCCTTCTTATTCGACCACCGTCTTGTTCGCTAGCATTCATAACTGCTGTTTCTATCACATTGGTAAGACCGCTGTATGCACACGTACTGAAATATACACAAGATTAAGATCCCTCTGCACCAAGCTCTTAAGAATTTAAATCCTACCTTTTTCAAAGCTGAAGAATCTGGAACCTCCATGGTCGTAATGTAAAACCATGTCATTCTGTACTGACCAAAAACGAATGTGTGAAGATATTTGCTTTCATCTGTAAGGCAGCATTTTCTCAATAAGAGATCCCTTAAATCAATTGTCGTAGAAGGGTAACACCAAACCCACAGAGCATCTCCATTGGTATCTTTTTCTATGGTGGAAAGATGTTCACTGTGAGAATGCCAACAGCAGCAAGGAAGTAAATTGATTGGTTAATCCAGTCCATTTACTGCAGTCACTTTAACACTCACATTTTACACACACACACACACACTGATTTCCACTCATCTTAACCCTAACTTAGTGCTTCTGTTTTAACTTTATGTTACAACATACACAGATGTATTATTTACCCACCCAAAAAAGGTGCAGTGATGGATTATCCGTACGGCTTTGTCTAAAGATTCTAGAGCAGCATTATTAAAAATTATAAACTATCCCCATATGCTGCAGCCAATGAATCTGTAACCAGACCTAAGCACATGTAATGAAACAATGAGGAACATTCTTTCCCTGAAGGCCCTTTCCTCCCCTTCCTCTTTTGTTCTCCTTGTGTTGAATTTTAGACTGCAAGTTCCTGAGAACAGAGACCTACCCTTTTCTAGTCTGCATACTCTTGTGCTCAGTAAATGATAATGTAGTCCATGATGAGCCAGCATGCTGCAGAGGTTTGAGTGTTGGGCTAGAACTCTGGAAATCCAGGGCTCAAGTCCCTGCTCAGCCAAGGAAACCCACTAGGTAACCTCAGGTGTCCCACTCTCTCAGCCTTAGAGGAAGGCAATGGCAAAACCCCTCTGAACAAATCTTGCCAAGATAGCCCTGTGATAGGTTCAGCTTAGGATTGCCATAAATCAGAAATGACTTGAAAGCATACAACAACAGTAAATGAAACTATTCCTAAATCATTTCCTTGTTCAGTAAGAAGCACTGTCAGCCGATATGGACTTCTCTCATGGAACAATTAAACATTAGCACTTCAATTAGACACATATGTTTACAAACCAAGAAGCGTGTATTCATAGTGCAATTAGAAAGACTTAAGCTGCTTAAACAAAGTACTGAACGCTAATTAACATTACAGGAAGGCATATTTACATATCTAGGTACCCATGATTTTAAGGTTTTTGGGTTGTTGTTTTTTTAAGTCAGCTGGGGACACGAGTCTCTAAGGCAAAGGTGCTGTTACACACAGGGAAGGTAATAAGTGAGTCCTGGTAAAGTTTTAGGAGCTGAGTGCACTCTTGTACACAGTAAAGGAGTACAGACAAACTCCCTCCCTTTCATTCAGAGCAGCTGTCTCCCCGTCACCCGGCCCATAAGCAGTCCCTGAAGAGAAAAGAGGAGACAAACAAAGCCTTTGATCACTTCTCCATGCGCTTGATTTTCCATGTCTAGTTATTTGGGCGCCAAAGTGCTCAGCATCATCCATCCACGCGTACGTGGGGAGAGGGGGGAGAAAGAAAATGCCCTCTCTGGCTGCTCCATCCAGCATATGAACTTGCTGGATGGAGCAAGCGGGTGGGGGGGAAGCACACGGAGCTGTTCCCTCCCCTGAGTTTTCCTGCGGCGTGTAGCGAAGGACAGAAGAGTACTTACCAATCAGCCCCACACCCAGCAATAGCTGGGTCTCCGTCTCTGCCATCTTTCTCCCTTCCTCCTCCTCCCGGACCCCGCCTTTTTCCTGACAGCCTGGCCTAGTCTAGCCCCATCCTGGGCCTCATAGAGTGAGAAAAATGGAATAACACACGCCTCCCACCTTCCGGTTTGCTTTGGGAGCTCGGTTTTAGACAGAGTGCTGGAAGCACAGAGTGCTGTAGGAAGCATGCAAGTAAGAGCAGTTTAAGGACTATGCTTCAGTTGTTAGATAAAGCTTGAGGCTGAGTTTTGGAAAAAAACAAACATCTTCTTTTTATTCTTTTTATTAAAAAAAACAAGAACACATATTAAACATACCTATTTCAATTGTCATATCCATTTTCCTGATTGCATAAAAACATATATATTTCGGTGTACTTAAAGTTCTATTTACTTGTTTTCATTCCAACAATGTATTATAAATGTTATATCATCTATAATAAAAGAATATTTGTAATGTCTATTATGCTTATCATACCATCTCAAATTATTTCTTTATATTTCCTTCATAAGGATCTTCTCTAATTTTAGATCCTTTTCTACAACTTGTTGTCTATCACTTCCTTCTTTCTTGGCTAGTCCTTTCTCCCTTTTATCTGTTACCTCTACAATTATAAAAAATAGTTGACTGGCCACCAATATTACTTATTCCCAGCAATTTGTTATCCTCCGCAATCAAGCAATTTTTGCTTTCTCCTCTTGTCCTCTCATATTAATTATTCTTCCTGGCAAATCATTCTCCAGTTATTCTCGATATATCTCTTTACTTCAATCATTTCATTGTCCTTTTCTCCCCTTTTTGTTTCTTTCAGAGCAGATGATAAACTTTCTAGGGAGACATATTCTAAAAGTTTCTTTTAAAGGCAGTGGTAGTTAAGTTAAATGCTGCTTTGTGGACCCCTGAGGTATTTTTAGCATAGAATTAGAGGCCTTCTCCAAGCATTATCAGTCCAGGATCCCTAGATGTTAAAACTACAGCTCCCAGAATTATTGAGCATGTGGAATAGGGTTTCTGGAGTTGAAATCCAGCAACATCGGAGGATACAATGCAGCTTCCAAAATCTCAGGGGCAACTATGGTCTCTTACCCTGTTTAAATACAAGCCAGTACGGTGTAGTGGTTTGAGCATTGAACTATGGCTAGCAATTGAATCCCTTACTTTTTCTTGGAAACCTACTGGGTGACCTTGTGCAAGTCATACTCTCTCAGCCTCAGAGGAAGGGCAAGCCAAATTCCCTTTGAACAAATCTTGCCAAGAAAACCATAATTGATTTTGTCTTAGGGTTGCCATAAGTCAGAAACAACTGGAAGGCACACAAAAACATCAAAGGAGGTCTTGCTCATCACCTGTTGAGGCAATCTGTCCATCCTCAAAACAGTTCTCATGTTAGAAAATGATAAATGCTTCCCTGCAGTTTCAACCCTTGGTCCCACTCCTGCCCTCTAGAGCAAGAGGGAACAAGTCTACTCCATCTTGTTTCATGTCCCTCCTGGTATTTAAAAACTGCTCCCCCTTTCCAATACGAGGATTTTAATATAAGAACATACTATATTGCAAGACTGTCAGTCACTGAACCTCCAATATTGGAATAACAACATTGGGTTATGCTGCAGAGTTTAGATAATTGCTCCTTAATCCATCTGATGCAGGAAATGTACATGCGTTTTTATTTATATATATATATATTTATTTATTTAGCAATTACCAGTGACCAGCACCATATTGTGTCCACTGGCTAAATTTATTTCTTTCTCAAAAATTTCCTGTGGACTGACCACCAATGGTTTGCAGATGAGTGCCATTCCTGGACCACTACTTTGAGTAATACTAAGATTGTACTCGATTTGCTCCTCTCCCATCTTTTGACATCTCTCAGGCTCACCTCTGGCCATCAGTAATATGGGGAATATGTCTCTTCAACTTGCATGAATAGTATGGGAATATTCCTCTTCTCCTTGCATTATCCTGAACAATTTAAAAACATAAATTTTTCAAATATCTTATTTTTCCATCTCTACACAAGGGCACCTGATTTTGAGGAAACATAAGCTATTGTCTTTTCTTCTCCTTTGGGGCCATTGGAAGTGAGAGGAAGGTTCACTGGGGCCAAATTACCACAACGAAGTGAGAGTTTCTAAACTTTCTCTTAATCAGCAACTCTTTAAATGATACTTAACTGGAAAGTCAAAGTTCCACCACTTCTGATCAAGACCAATTTCCATCTTGTTTTCAGGCCTGGGTTTGGGATGGATACTATGTTGATTACCCTGGTCAGTGATCTGTTCTATGAGAGAGATAGGGAGTGTGTCTCTATTAATTCTCCTAGATCCCTCAGCAAATCCTAATACCATTAATTGTGGTAGACTCTCTTTCTAGACTGAGGATCAGGGATTGCGTTGCAGTAGTTTCATTTCTTCCTGGAATATAACTTTCAGAATTGGATGTTGAAGGACTTGTTCTCTCTGATGGAAATTGTTCTTCATTGTTCCTCAGGGTTCAGTCTTTTTCCTGTTTGTACAAAGCCTCTCTGAATGATACTGGCTGGTTTATGGGGTTAGCTGCTGTCAGTATTATATACATTTCTGTTTCTTCTTTTAATCTGTGGAGGACTTTGAATCAGCATCAGTTTTGAAGTTTTTTTGTTTTTTTTTAGTACATGTCCATCTCCTAAAATGTGCCTGCCAACATGGTTGCTGACAGCATTGTGATAAAATGCGCTTTACAGTGGCAAGGAGACTGGTGCTTGAGGTGCAGTGTTTACTAATAAGGAGTAAGTAACAAAAAAGTAACTTCTCCAAATTCTGGTTGATATTCACATATGTCACCAACTCTGAAATATTTATATGCTGCCATATATTCACTTCATGCAGCTTATGCATATGCCTAGACTACTAGTTCATTTCTGAGGTCAATCCAAAATGCTGAGTTCTCAGCATAAGCGTTGAGACCCAATTGCCTCATGGAAGTTGTCTGTTCTTCTGCTTTTATTTTAACTGGTTCAACTTCAAGTCAACTTCGACTTATGGCGACCTTATGGATGAGACACCTCCAGGTTACCCTATCATGAAGAGCCCTGCTCAGGTCTTGCAGACTCAGGGCTGTGGCTTCCTTGATTGAGTCTATCTATCTGCAATGCAGTCCTCCCCTTTCCCCCCCTAATGTCTTCCTCTTTTCTTAATGCCTTCTATCTTACCAAGTATTATTATCTGGTCGACACACACATATGTCATGCAGCTTATGCATGCGCCTATGCTGCCAGTTCATTTGTAAGGTCAATCCAAAATGCTGACTTCTCAGTATATTATGCCTTGAGACTCAACTGTCTCATGGCAGTTATCTGTTGGTTGCATGTATGCTATCTTTTGTACAATTCTGTGGAAGAGGTGAAATTTAAATAAAAAATGATTTTACATTTGCACTGCAATTCTAAAAGATAGGTGTGTTGTTGTTTTTTTAATTTAAAAAGGAGAAAAAAAGGAGCCTCGGCTTAAAGGTGCCACAGGATTCCTTTCTCCTCCTCCTTGTATGAAAAGCAAATGGCATTTTTAGCTTTATATGTAAAAACATTTTTCTATAATTCATGTCTAATCAGTGAGATGTACCTTCAACGTCATTAATTTCCTTACATAAAAACAAAAATCTGTATCAAGGCTCCTATTGTTATCACAACTGTTGTCTACTTAAGGTGAGCATGTTGCAGACTAGAGCGTCCTCCCACAACTAGTTTCGTAACAATCAACAAAGCAAAGAAAACGTGACAAATATTAATATTGAACCCTAAGGAGCCTAGAGTGGCACGCATGGTTTTTACAAGTATGTGAGATTGTTGTTGTTGTTCTGTGCCAAATCGTTTCTGACTTATGGCGACCCTAAGATGAACTTATCATGGGGTTTTCTGGGGCTGAGTGTGTGGCACATCCACGGCCAAGCAGGGAATTGAAACCCTGGTCTCCAGGGTCATAATCGCATGCCCAAACGACTATACCACACTATATAGGCTGGACTAAGACATGATGGTTTTTTTTTGTTTTTGTCAAGGCCGACATTCCTCCTGGATAACCTGTTAGAGGCTATCAGGTTAGCAGCAGATGACAGGGCCAGTGGAAGAAGCATGTGTCACACTCCCTATTTCCTTCTCCCAAATCCTTCTTTTAGTTATTAAGAAGTTGGTAGTGGGCCAAGTTGGTGTTGTGTAGTGACTATGATGTTAAAATAGGATCTATGAGACCCAGAGTCAAATCCCCAACGAGCCATGAAATTCACTGGATGACGCTAAATCACTCCCTCTTGCTTTCTCACCATGACTTAAATTGTCAGGGAGGAGAGCCATTAGTGCGGCCTTAAACTCAACAGGAAAAAAATATGGAATATAGATGTAAGCAATAAGCCAAGTGGGAATTTCAATCTGGTTCTCTGCCAGAGTGGGATCTACTTCCGAGTAAATAAAACAAAAGCTTAGGCGAGCGACTACACAAAGATTAGAGCTGGTTTCGAACCCCCAACAACCGAGGAACTCCAACACAAAGGGCAACACCTATTACTCCAGCGCTCCCTGCGGCGCATGCGCCTTTCTAGCGTGGCGTCCGGAGAGCCTCCCCCTGCGGGCAGGCAGCCGCGTTCCCTTCCGGACACGTCCGTGCGCGGGGGTCACGTGAAACCATCTCTTTCCGGCCTCGCTTGCTGCCTGGCGGGGCGATCCTTGAGGCTTCTTGCCGCGTGAGGAGAAGCCGTCGCCATCATGCCGGTCTACTTTCAGCGGCCCGAGAACGCCCTGAAGCGGGCGAACGGTAAGTGCGAAGCTCCTCCGGCCGGCCGGGTTTAGCGGAGGCCGCCGCCATCTCCTTTTGTGTTCCGTGCCCCGCCCGGCTGGGCTTCACGATACCTAGTAATGGAGGCCGAGGCCTAGGCGCCCGCCGCGCTTGGGGAGTGGCCCCTCCCCCGTTTTCCTGGCTGGCTCGCGGGTGGCGAGCGACCTGGTTGCTTTTGCTCCGGTCGGCCCGCCAGCCAGCCAGCCAGCCAGCCAGCCGGGGTGGAGCGGGGGGCTCAGGCGCCCCGCCAGCCTTCAAGTGCGGGTTGAAGTCTATCCTCGTAATTCTTCGGCGCTTCTCCTTGTTGTCCTCCGGGCCACGGCGTGTGTTCGGGAAGGTTGCGAAGCGGGGGAAGTCAGTCAGAGAAATAATTTGCCACAACGACGTTGATAATAAAACGTTTTTGCGTGCTTCGTTTGTCTGTGTTGTGTTACATTGGCTGTACTTTACGCAACGGAGCAAAAAAGCCTCCCTTTTTGCTCCTCGTGGCGGACTTCGTGTTTCATCGTGACATTTTAAAGGGACAAAAGCTTTTTCAGTATAACGTTTCTACAGTCCGGTTAAGATTCTTGCCACCTTGAAAGTTTAAATTTCCACACACATCCCGCAGATTTCTGCGGAAATGCAGGTTGTAGTAGAAGCTTTCCTTAATTTTTGAATCTTGTACGTTGCAAGTCATTGTACGGTTGTTGGATGGCAGATACCAAGGGGTTTTTATTGAATTAATTCATTCCATTTTTAAGACTTGAGAGTGTGGGGCTGGCTATTCTGAAGTGCGAGTAAAATGCCCGACTCTAAATTTTACCATATACATGGCCCTAGCAATGGTAGCACATAAAACAAGTTGTGGAACAGGATCTGTTCTTGGCTTCCACCAGAACTTAGCCTTTCCTATTGGATTTGCTTCTGTAAAATTAGCCAAAGGGCTTGTTTGTCCTGGTTACTTTTATTTGCAACACTATGAAATGTTATTGTGTTCTTTCAGATTGAACAACAAAAAAGAAATAGACAATAGGTTTAATTTCATTTAATGGTATTCATTAAGTGCAGAGTTGCTATCTTGTCCCCTCTCCCCTGTTTAGAGTCTTTTATGTGGCGAACTGACAATTCCAGTAGCACAGCTCATTGGGAGGAAGTAAGCACACCCACTTTTAAAAGCTAATTTAATAAGGAAAATTGCTGGTAAAAACCAGTTCTTACAGTAGGGCTGCCAGTAATATAAAAAGTCTCATGCTAAATATGTTTGAACACATTGTAATTTGAGTAAAGCAGGTTACAGTCAGTTACTATAATGTATTGTCCCTTTTTAAGAATCGTAAATTCAGTTTGAGACTATAATTTGAAAGTATTGGTCAAAACCCCATTTTTGTAAATATGCTTGGGTAGACCCGGCATAGTGTGGTGGTTTGAGTGTTAAGACTACAGCTGTGGAGACCAGGGTTTGATTCCCTGTTCAGTCATGGGAACTCACAGGGTGACCTTGGGCAAGTCACATTCTCTCAGCGTTAGAGGAAGGCTAGGGCAAACCCTTTCTGAACAAATTCTGTCAAGAAAACGCCATGATAGGTTTGCCTTAGGGTTTCCATTGATCAGAAATAACATAAGGGCACACAACAACAACAGAGCCCCTTTGCAATACACAAATATAGCGCTATAATTCCACTTTGACTGCTGTGATTCCACCAAATGGAATCCTGGAATTTTCAGTCCAGGGAGATGTATTTCGAATTCTTAGCTGGAGGCCTCTAGAGCCTGTGGACCCTTGAATTCCATAAGATGCTGCTGTGATAGTTAAAGTGAATCATACTTTTATATTTCTACAATGTGAAAGGGCCTGTACACTGGGCCCTCTACATATGTGGGGATTCCTGGAATGGAACCCCTACAGATACTGCAAGCCATGAATGCTTGTGCGCCGTTATATCCAATGCAGTGATATATGTGTGGATACTTCATTGTGTCTGTGCACTTGCTGCCATTTTTGATATAGAACGTGACGCTCCATGTTTGCTCGAGAGTGTGGGTCTAGAGGTCACAAGTAAGGAGCATTCACTGTAGTTTCATTATAACTATGTGATTTGAGAATCTATTACTAAAGTTTTATCAGTTCTCTCATGAACTATGCTTTGTTCTCTTTAAAACCCTCCAATGTGAATACACGTCCCCTTTATATGTAACTGCCTGGGTCTATTTTTTGCCAAGCCATATTTTTCTAACTAGGGTTAGCGATCTTGGTTTGAACCTAAGTGCTTTTGTAGCAAACAGCAAATTAGGTTTGCTGAAAATAAGTTTGGGAAGTTGCTAAACAGGATGTGTGGGTGAAATTAAATTAAATTAAAATTTGTCGCCTTTTTGAAGCTGGGAGTATGTGAAAATTTACAGGTGAATGAAATATATCCATTCTCATAAATCTAGACACAGTGCTTTGACATTAAAAGCATTGTTTATAACTACTAGAATTGGAGTATTTGCAGTGTTAAGTATTTTTGTAGGCCACTTTAGACAGCTTGCTTAAAACAATCCTTTGCATTTTTACCTTGAAGGAGAACCAACTTAGTTTAATAGAGGTTACTCCCAAGTAACCCTACATAGGAAAGCAGTCTTAAAACTATACACGTCTTACTGTGTAGTTCTATACATATCTATTCAGAAGTAATCCCCTTTGAAATTAATGGGACTCACAAGTAAGCATGTATAAGATTTCATTTTGCACAAGCAAAATTGTGTTCTGAACAAATTCTGTGCTGGGGAAATTGCTGCAAACTTGTAGTGTGTAAGAACATAACCTTCTTTACTGAGATCTGAAAAGCAGGGAGAAACTTAAAAAAGAAAATAAACCCCCACAATTTTGAAAGTTAAAAAAAAAGCACTCAAAATAGTGACATCGGCTAGCAAGTACCTGTGGATAACAAGACTGTAAACATCAAACTCTAGGAATTTTTAATGCAATAGATTCCCTTACATTTAAAAATTATCATATTAATTGTATGAGTAAAACTTTTGTCTTGGCTTAAAAGCATTTTATTCATTTTACTTATTTATTCTTAAAATGATCCAAATGACTCCCCATTGTTTCCCCAAGTTTGCATTTTTTTCTCCTTGGAGAACAGTGGCGGGGAGGGACTTCTTTCTTTCTCTGGTTTACTGTAAACTTCTGCTGAGCTAACTTCAAGGATGTGGCCCTCTGTATGTTTACCTACAGTGTTTATTTGCCTAGCTGGAATGGTCATGGAGCATGTAATTTGTAGTCAGACATAATCTAGAGGACCGTAGGCCCCTATCCCTATGTTGTTACTGTGCATCTTCAGGTTGTTTCTGATTTATGCTAACCCTAAGATGAACCTGTCATGGGGTTTTCTGGGTGCTGAGAGAGTGTGGCATGCCCAGGGTCACTTAGTAGATTTCCATGGCCGAGCAGGGAATTGAACCACAATCTCCAGGGTCATGATCCAAACCTCAAACCTCTACACCAGTGGTTCTCAACCTGTGGGTCCCCAGATGTTTGTGGACTTCAGCTCCCAGAAGCCCCAGCCTCTATGGTCAATGCTCAGGGCTTCTGGGAGCTGAAGTCCACGAACATCTGGGGACCCACAGGTTGAGAACCACTGCACTACACCATGTTGACTCCCCATCCGTAACTAGCTGTTAACTATGTAGGTTGACAAGAGTGTACAAAATTTACTTACGTTTTGTTACCTTGAACGCTAAAATTTACTAATGTAAAAACAGTTCCAAAAGTAGATGACCAGGTTTTTGCTGATGATGGGTTGGAAACCATAGTTGTATGTTCATTTTTGTGGAATCTAGGATCCTTTGAGCAAAACACTTTGAGGACATGTAAGCCCCTTTGAATTCAGAACCTAAGACCTTGGAGTGCTCATGCCTTTTGTGCTTCAGAGAAGAATCATGTTTCATTTCTCTTACACATACGAGAATAGTAAACATAAAAATAGTAAGCAAGATCACTATTTACTGTTGGATACTGAAAACTTCCTTTGTGATCCCATACCAGTCACCCTCTCTGAGCTTCACTTACTTTGCAGAGTGATTGCAAGGATAAAAGCACGTACACTGTGTAGAGCTCCTGGATAAATGTAATAATAATTGTTGAATCTAGGGTTGGTATGCTGTTTCTCTTAACTTAGACATTGAAAATTGTGACATTGTTTTAATATTAACTAAAACTATCTTGCTATAACGGGTTTCTGTACTTTTTCAGAATAATAGTAACTGACAAAATAATTCTTTGTAAGATGGAAAGTAAAATGTCCAACTTTGCATAGATAGGGTTCTGAACAAATTATATCCCTTCTCATGAAATGCATGAAATATTTTACTAACATAGACTCTGCAGCTCGCTCTATTACAATCTCTGTGGAGGTTTTATTTTTAAAAAAGCTAGATAGTCTTAAAAATTGGTAGCTGTTCATAATGTTTACTGTGTAGTTCTAAAAATTTGCACTGTTTGAGCTAGCTGTACAATACAGAGATATTGTATTGGGGATAGGAGCAGCTTGGAAGTCACTGGGGGTGAATATCTTTGTTCAGTCCGTTAGTGGCTGTTTAAGAATATGAACTGATCTTTTGAGCATTAATGAAACGTTAAAGCCTTTGCCCAAGCTGCATTTTCCAGGCTTTGCACTGAGAGATTCAACATGGTTTGTACTCGGTTGCTGTATGTTAGAACTGATAAATCTCTTCCAAGAGGGAGAGAAATTAATGCAGCTGGAGCCTTACAGGAGATGATTGTCCATCCTTTGCATTAGATTCCTGAAACCCTTTTAAACCTTCCTTTGCCCCGGAGCTGAATGCAATTCATGGAGTGACTTGAGTAGATAGATAATGGTGTGACAACAGTGGTGGTAGCTGATATAATTCCTATCAAATTGGACATTTTGCCATCAACTGTATAAGGCACATTTTAATTCTAAGTATGTCTATGCAGGAATAAGCTCTGTTTTCTAAGACTGTAAAGCACAGTTCAGTTTAATGCCGCAGCTTTCCCTTTAAACACACTGTGTCGAGGATTGATACAAATCACAGATCACTTAACAAGAGAGGAAACTTATGAGCAATCCAAGAAATTCTAGAGGCCACAATCAGCAAGCAGGCTAGAATTCCCCATTCCTGTTTTAAACCCTTGTGAATGGGGGAAGGAGAGTTCAAATACAGTAGGCCAGGCTGGTGATCACTGAAAGAAAACTAGTCCATTTCCATCTGTGTCAGCAGTTTGTTTTATTTGGATGTCCTAAAAAGGAGAGAAAATGTTAGTCCACTTGATCGAAGCGATTCAGTTGGTTTACCTGCAGATGATTCTAACCTTCCACATACAGTTAGGAGAAACAAGTCAGAGCTTGAGCACTGTACTTTGCCCTTGTTCCAAGATGTTGCTTTACGAATAATAAGTGTCTTGTCTTGCAATATGTATTGAGAGTGCCTGTTAATCACAATGTATTTTTTAGAATTTCTTGAAGTTGGGAAAAAGCAACCTGCTCTTGATGTCCTCTATGATGTTATGAAAAGTAAGAAACACCGAACATGGCAAAAGATTCACGAACCAATTATGCTGAAGTATTTGGAACTCTGTGTGGACCTCCGCAAGAGTCACCTGGCAAAGGAAGGATTATATCAGTACAAAAATATCTGCCAGCAGGTAAAGGCTTTGTGGTTTTAATTCCATTAATCATATTTATCTATTATTTTACCTTTCTCCCAGTGTAGGACCCAAAGCTCTTAAACATGAACTAAAACTAAATACAACTACAAACCAAAAAGTAGTCATTCTTAAGTGTTTGTTTTCTAATTTTCTGTCCATAGTTGTTTTGGAAAAAAAAAATACCTACTGCTTGCTTACAGTATTATCATATTTCTTCATGAAATAGCTTGGATTTGGCTAAACAAAGTAACTGATTCTTAATATTGGTAAATTCTGGAATCTATGAAGTAGAAGCCGAGTTCGTTTCGTTTTAAAATACGTTGCTGCACTGCTGTATGTTGCTCTCATGTGTTGAGTTTTCTGTACAAATCTAATGTCTAAGAAATTTATTTAGCTGCTCTGCTTTTGATATAGGTGAACATCAAGTCTTTGGAGGATGTAGTTCGGGCCTATTTAAAATTAGCTGAAGAAAAAACTGAAGCTGCTAAAGAAGAGTCTCAGCAGATGGTATTAGACATAGAAGACCTGGATAATATTCAGACCCCAGAGAGGTAGGTTGTGCTATGATCTTCTGATATGCGGTTAAATTTTGTCCGTATTAAGTATATGTATTGAAGATAACCAAACCAACTAATTTCAATCCTAAAATCCACCATATGAAAACATTTACAAAATGGAGTCTTTATTGGCTTATGAATGTCTCAGACAGATCATCTTTCAAGATGGAATGATGTGAAAGTTCTGTAGTAGTCTAAAAACAAACAACAAAAATAATTCCTGTGACCTTGAAAGACGCTTTCTAACTGCTCTAGTCCTGTCGTTAGTGGTCGATTGTACTGAATCTTGGGAAGTGAAACAAAAATAAGAAATAGATGGCATATAAGAAAATATTTCTCTTTGTTCTCAGTGTTCTCCTAAGTGCTGTTAGTGGAGAGGATACTCAGGATCGTACTGATCGATTACTTTTGACTCCCTGGGTGAAATTTCTATGGGAATCATACAGACAGTGCTTGGATCTTCTTAGAAACAACTCAAGAGTAGAGCGGCTATACCATGATATTGCACAGCAAGGTAAAATTGTAATTAACGTGATAACTTTTGTAGCCTCTCTAAAAGCGGGGTTTGGAAGTAGATATCTTATTGATTACTTACCTTTGAGAAACAGATGGATGAATAATTTTCTTTAGAAAGCAAATTAGAAATCTTTTTAGTCTTAAAAATATTTTAAAGGGACAATTCAATTAATACTGGCTTCTTAGTAGGGAACTGAGATGGAATACCAAACTCTTTTCCAAGAGCAAGATTGGTAATGTTGCAAATAAATGCTATGGTTAGGTTTCTGTGTATATATAAAGTTCAGCTTCTTTTTAAAGTACTAAAACATACTACATTTGGAATAATAACCTTGCAGCTTTCAAGTTCTGTTTGCAATATACCCGTAAGGCTGAGTTTCGCAAACTCTGTGACAACTTAAGAATGCATTTGGGTCAGATCCAGCGTCATCACAATCAAAGCACAGCCATCAATCTTAATAATCCAGAGAGTCAGTCAATGCACTTGGAGACAAGGCTTGTACAACTGGACAGTGCTATCAGCATGGAACTGTGGCAGGTATGTGTTTAACATATTGAGGCAACATTATGTGTTTCTTTCAGTCTTTGCTGCCTACATTCTTTAAGGCATCTAGTAGCTTAGAGCTGGTTGGTCACCTTTGTAGAACAATACTAGGTATATTTAGTTCATTAAATGTATTTAGTTGTGTTGTAATATGGTTTTACAGTTAAATATGCTTTAGCTTTCCAGTTGGTATAATGGTTACACCTGCATGTTTATCAATAAATCTGTTGCTGCATTGAAGAATGTTTGTTCTGTCTACTTTTGTTTGATATAGCATGCATTTATTTTCTTTCAGGAAGCTTTCAAAGCTGTGGAGGATATACATGGATTATTTTCATTATCCAAAAAACCACCAAAACCCCAGCTGATGGCAAACTATTACCATAAAGTTTCTACTGTATTCTGGAAATCAGGAAATGCACTGTTTCATGCATCTACACTTCATCGTCTTTATCATCTTTCAAGGGAAATGCGAAAGAATCTCACACAGGAAGAGATGCAGAGGTGGGAAAAATTTTGATTTGGCGTTGTTTGATTTTCTGATTGAGATTGTCAGTGGTATAACTGATTTTCTGGTAGTGGTTTGGAAGTTATAATTTAAAAGTTGTGAATTAAGCTTTTTTCTAAGATTTAGCCCCTTGAATAGATGAGAAAGCTAGTAAACTATGTAAGACTGTGCAAAATAATAGTATTCCAAGCTTATTTCTTTTGATCTTTTTGTCTACAGAATGTCAACGAGAGTCCTTTTGGCTACTCTTTCAATTCCAATAACTCCTGAACGAACTGACATTGCTCGACTTCTGGATATGGATGGTATAATTGTTGAAAAACAGCGGCGACTGGCAACATTGTTGGGCCTTCAGGCCCCACCTACCCGAATTTCTCTCATTAATGATATGGTGGGTAGAATTCTGTTAACCTTTTTAAAGGTTGGCACACTCAATTTATCACTCAAATTTTATAACCGTACAAATATTTTTGCACATTTATGTGAAAACATCAGGGTAAGATGACGTCCTTGATTGAAGGGCACATTAGTAAAACTTACAGAAGATGTTCAGACCTAAAGATTCCACTCATTATTTCACAAATTCTACTTTGTTCCTATGATACCTGTGTGTCGGCAGGCTGCAGCATCAGTTAAAAATCCTTAGTGTTATACGTCTACAACATAAGTTGGCAGCTGTAGAAAGCAAGGGGGCCACGTTAGTTCCTCAGAAGCTCTTGGAGGCCTTCACCTCTCAACCACAAAAATCAAAAAATTATTTTGCTCCCAAATATCCTGTGGGGGATACGGGGGCATCCTGGGCCATTTTAGGCTTAGGAGAGGCTTTTTTAACAACAGGAAGTGCTCAGAAGTCATTTCCTGTGCCCTTCTGAGTTCCAAAAAAAAAAAGTGTTCCAGCTTGTTTAGTGTTGTTTAACTTTTTTTAAAAAAATTGTAATTTTCCATAGGTGAGATTCAATGTAGTGCAGCATGTTGTCCCAGAGGTAAAGGAACTGTATAACTGGCTTGAAGTAGATTTTCATCCACTGAAGCTATGTGGCCGTGTTTGTAAGGTAAGTACTGAAGTTTTATTCAGAAATACAGAATTTATGTGCAGGTGCCCGTGAACATAGATATTGCCCTAGAGTAAATGTATGTAGTTTGTTTTAAAAAACAGTAAACTATCTTAGGTATTCTGTGAGGTTTTTCTTCCTGTTTGTTTGGTACAGTTGTTCTTATATCTGTCATACTTGTTTTGAGTTTTAATTTCTGTGGCAATTATGTTAAGTCTTTTGCTACAAAAAGTCTTGTGGAAATACTAACTCTTCTGAGCACATCTTCTGAATACATAATTTTATGAGTGGAATACCAATCTGTTTCTAGGTTTTCTGACTGAATGAAAATGTTGGATGAATTTGTACTGATTATAAAAAAAAAATTAAGCTCTATTTATGGAAGTTGCCCTTTAATTTTTGTTTGCTGGACTTGGAGAAATGACATAGGAGAGAAAATAAGTGCCTTAAGTGACTGGTGAAGGATTAGAGGTGGTATTGTAAAGCCAGAAAATAGAGTAACTCCTTGCAGTGCAGTCTTATACATGGTTATCATAAGTTCTATATATTCAAGAGCTTACTTTCTAACACATTCATTCAAAATTGTAGTTTTCCTGGAAGTAATTCCTTTGAGTTGTACAAGTGAAGCATATTTCATTGTCTTTTTCTTAATACTTGGAAGAAGAAAGGTATTACTGCTTTCCTGGATAATATGGCAAATGTAATCATCACTTTCACTGTCTTCAAACAAAATTTAACTTGACCTGCTCATTAAGAATATGGAAAAATGCATTAGTCATTGAACTAAAGAATAGTTTTGTGATTTTACCATTAAAATGAAAGTTCTTGGGAATACATTGTGTTGAAAACATTTAAGGGCTTGTTGTTGTTGTGTGCCTTCAAGTTGTTTCTGACTTACGGCAACCCTAAGGTGACTCTATCACAAGGTTTGCTGGACTTGGAGGCTGAGAGTGTGTAATGTGCCCATGGTCACCCAGTGGGTTTCCATGGTTGAGGAGGGACTTGAACCTTGATCTCCTGGGTAGTAGTTCCAGTGCTCAAGCCATTGTACCATGCTAGTTCTCATTTAAGGGCTACCCTAGTTTATATTGAGTTGTGTTTGATTGAGCTTGCCTGTATAACTGCTCATGAGTTAGAAACCTGAATCTTTTCAGAGTAGACTTCAGAAGCAACTAGACAAGGGCCATTTCTGCACTAGACTGTTATAATGCTATGATTCCACTTGCAACATCCTATGGAATCCTGGGGTTTGCAGTTTTGGGAGGGGCCAGCTGGCCCCTCCCAAAACTGCAAACCCCAGGATTCCATAGGATGTTGCAAGTGGAATCATAGCACTATAACAGTCTAGTGAGGAAATGGCCAAGGTCTCTCATTTTTCCCAAGTTGAGTTAGCAAAGATTTAAATATTTCCAAACAGTTCTTTCTGCTGGAGAATGAGAGGATTGATATTGATACAATATATTGAGGAAATGTTTTGTTTTGAAATAGGTATTTTAAGGTCTCTGAATTACTTTGTACAGGTTTTAAACTGGGTAAGAGACCAATCTGAAAAGGAACCAGAATTGCAGCTGTATATTCCTCATCTACAAAACAACACCATCCTCAGACTGCTTCAGCAGGTAATGTTAGAACATATTGGAGTATAAAATACTGTTAAAGTAAATCTTTATGAATTTGTAAATCTGTCAAAGATTGAAGTGCTTTGAGATTTCTTGGTCCTGTATCTCAGATTTTTGAAGAACCTGTTAGTGAAAGATCCAGAGAACATATTAACTGCCAGAATATGCAGAAGATTCAGAAAGTGTGTTAGTTCATTAGTATCTGCCAGTTGTGTGGAATGTCTAGCAGCTGTTTTTGACTCTGAGTTCATATGTTATCACAAGCAGCATGGTTGTAACAGACTAGTTCTGGTAATACTTGCAGCTCCTATCCATATGATCAAAGGAGATCATGCAATGCAGGGAGGAAACCATGGGTTAGATGTTGAATTTGACCTCTCTCTCTGGAGACTTCCAGCTCCATAGACATTCATGCTGGCGCTGGAGAAAAAAGAAGAGATAACAGGTATTCCTGTGGTAACTAGCATAGTATAGTTTCCATTGAAATTCCTGTAAGCAGCAACCATGTCATATCTCTGAGTAATGTAGCAAAGGAGAACAATTTTGGCAAGTGGTTTTTCATGTTTACAACTGAATGCAAAAGGGGAAAGGTTACAGTTTCTCATTAGAATAGCCCCACTTCCAAAGCTACGGATGTTCACTGTATTGTTTACACAATTCTTACTCATAATGCACGTTGTATGTGGTAGGGCTTTATACACGTGGTTGCCAGCAATGGTGCTGAAACACGATTTCCAGTGCATGTACAGTTAGTATATGCATGTAGAAACTTTCTATATAACTCAAGACTGTAAAAATTGAGGAGACGACGTGATGCATGTTCAGTTACATAGGTTACTGCAACGGTTCCACTTTTCTTTCGTTGTAATGCTTTCCTTCTTTCTGTGTGATGCTTATATGTATAGTGGTTCTGCTAACTGACATAAGACAATAAAATCATATATAATAAGGAGTTCTTTTGAGTGAATGATGATTAGTGGATTTATGCATCCTTCATTCTGGGTGTGTGTAAGAGGTGTGCAGTATTTTCTAAATGCACATGTCATTGACCTGCTTCCTTTCCATTGGTAAGCAGTGTTATTTCTGATGTGCTAAAGGAATGGCTGAAGGCTAATTAGCAGTTTCACTTCATTTAGTGATACTGCCAGTCTCCTTCATACATTGTTGATGTTCAGAAGAGAGAGAGCAGTTCTTTTAGTAAACGCTGACAGGAAATAATGTGTTCGTCAAAAGTAGATAATTATTATTAATGTTTAAGTTGTTTAATTTGATTGAACTCTATTTAAAAAAAAAGAACAAATGTAGGCATAGCATTATAATGATTGATTGAAAATAACTGAATATTCGTGTATTGTACAGGTGGCTCAAATTTATCAAAGCATTGAATTTTCTCGCCTGACAAGTCTAGTTCCTTTTGTTGATGCTTTCCAACTGGAACGGGCGATAGTAGATGCAGCTAGACATTGTGATTTACAGGTAAGTACCATAAAAAAGTGTAAAACATTAATATGTTTTCATATCTTCAAGTAAACCTGAGTTTTCAACTGAAACTCAATAACACAAAACATGACAACTGTCATTTCTTTTGCAGAACAGTTTCTGTTTTCTTGCAAAACAGTAGATTCTTACTCAGAAGGTTTCTGGGTGTACAGTTGGAACATGGAAATTCTAACTTTTTTTTCATTATGTTGTTAGATAGTAGATGTTTAAAGCAGTATGTTTAATGCAAGTAAGTGTAGAATGCAAGTTCTTTCATAGAAAAAGTATTCCCCCATGAGAAAAAGAGAATCCTTTGTAGATGATAATTAAAATGAAATGTATTTTTTTTTCTTTTAGAATTGCTTGTTCTAGCTAACATTTAGCCATTTATTTGGTTCATGAGCAAAAACTTGAGATGACTGGGGACTAAATTTCTTTAGTCAAGAGACAGCTCTAATAGAAATAAAATCTTTTACATGTAAATTTAGATAAGTGTAGATATTATTCTATCCTCCACTTCATCTGAGAACTGTTCAGCAGTCTGTTGTATATTGTGTTGTGACCCGTGTTCAGACAGTGATATAAGAAAGGTAAGGCTTGGCGAATAGAAATGTAAAACTCCTGTAAAAATTAATTAATTTGAGTATTTCATCAAGAATTAATGTATTGCTGAATTACTCTACTTCTAATTTTAAAAGGTTCGCATTGATCATACTACTCGAACACTGAGTTTTGGGTCAGATTTGAACTATTGCACTCGAGAAGATGCTCCTCTTGGACCTCAGTTGCAGAGCATGCCCTCTGAGCAGATTAGGAACCAGCTGACAGCTATGTCATCAGCCCTTGCAAAGGCTCTTGAAGTGATTAAACCACCTCACCTATTGGTATGTCGTGGGGTTTTTTTGTTTGTTACATTTTCATATTGGTTGTCAGTATGCTTTTGATACACCTTCACGCTCAAATAATATTGATGATTTTTGGGAATATTAGGCAGTGTCACTCAAGATTGAAATTGGGGTAGTTGGGATAGCTAGCTGTGGTGGAACTAGACCACACCTGTGCCAACACCGAAACACTCCATCTAGCCATTTTGACAAAGCCAGAAGTGATTCAGAGGTCAGTTCTGGATTTTCAGAGCTGTAGTGTTTCAACAGAAATCTTGCAAAAAGCCTTGGCAACAATTCCTACCTTTGGCTTAAGTATCTTCCCTCCAATACAGGGAACGTTTTGCCTGCTGAATTCAGTAAGGATTTTCCAAGGATTTTCATTTTAAAGGGTGTTCTTTTGCTTCTTTAATTTTATACAGCTGGAAAAGGAGGAGCAACATCAACAGGCTGTTACAGCTTACTTAAAAAACTCAAGGAAAGAACATCAACGAATCCTCGCTCGCCGTCAGACAATTGAGGAAAGAAAGGAACGTCTCGAAAGTCTCAACATTCAACGTGAGAAGGAGGAGTTGGAGCAGCGTGAAGCTGAGCTCCAAAAGGTTCGCAAAGCTGAAGAGGAGCGATTGCGTCAGGAAGCAAAAGAGCGAGAAAAAGAGCGCATTCTGCAGGAACATGAGCAAATCAAAAAGAAAACAGTTCGTGAACGTTTGGAGCAAATCAAGAAGACTGAGCTTGGAGCCAAAGCATTCAAAGATATTGATATTGAAGTAAGAAATGTACTATTTTCCTTCAGCGACTTTTTTATTCCTCTTGTAGTCACATATAGTAGAAATTCTAGATCCTGCTTTCAGCCAGCCTCCCAGGAGTCCCATCGAAGGGCTCATTTAGTTCCTGGGAATGCTACCCTCCACTTTAACTATACCAGGAGGGAAGAAGAACGCCTGAGAAATTTGGTTGAGAATGGGTTTGATGACATTAAGTTTTTGAACATATTCCTGATGTCATTCAGCCAATGGAAAACTTGGAGTAGGGAACGCTGTATTTGTAGCAGAGGAGCCATCCGTTGATAGATTGACTCATTGCTTCACTGGTGAGGCAGACGATCATGTGTCCAATTCTTAATTGTCAAGAGTAGATCACTGGCTCTTCCCTGCAAGTTTTTTTCTGTGTTTTAAGCTAGAATAGGACATATTTCTCACTTCTACTGACTTTTCACATTTATTCTTGTCCCTGTCTTTATTCCTCGTGAATTATGTATCTTCATGCCTTTGCAGTGCTGCCCTCTTTGAGTTTACTTTTACAATTTAAAGAAGGAGTCTTTGTTAGCTCCCCCCCGTGCCTGATCCTGCTTTTCCTTTTTGTTCTGTGTTATGGTTCTGGTGGAGAAAGCATCAGTGAAATCATGGAAGGCTTCTTCAGTTTGGGCACAAAAATTGCTTTTAAAACACATTTGATCTTAAAAATGTTTGTATGCTGTTAACTGTCTTTCTGTGTGCTGTGTAAAGCCTTGCTGTTTCCATATCCCTCATGTCTGTTCTGGCTGCCACTTCATTTGCAGTGGATTAGCTGTAGTGTCCACGTTTCTAGCAACTGCTTCCTTGTTTGAAAAAAGCAGGTTCCAGTCCAGGGATGAGTCTTCCATTGTAACAAACTCCAAGCAGGACAGCAGTAAGGACAAAAGTTTGAAAGATAGGGGTCAGGGGTTGTCTTTGATAGTTTGGGGAAAAGAACTGGAAAAATGATCTTGGAATCCAGACCTTATGATAAAATGCACTAAAGATTTAAAGATCAGCCAGTAATGCCTCAGATAGAAAACTGTAAAGTACTTAAAAATCATAAGGATTTGTGTGTACCAGGATCAGTATGACTTTGTAACATCTTATGCTTTATTGTAGGATCTTGAAGAGTTGGATCCTGACTTCATTATGGCAAAACAGGTTGAACAGCTGGAAAAAGAAAAGAAAGAACTTCAGGAACGTTTGAAGAACCAAGAGAAGAAGGTATAATAAAAAATATGGCTTGCTTACTTGCTGAGAACCAGGAGGAGAGAACAGTGCCTCTTGAAATAGATTTTTTTAACATCTAAATGTTATCAATCAACAATTATTATTTTATTCAGATTGACTATTTTGAAAGAGCAAAACGCTTAGAAGAAATTCCATTGATTAAGAGTGCCTATGAAGAGCAAAGAATCAAAGATATGGATCTTTGGGAGCAGCAAGAAGAAGAACGGGTGAGAATTTTGAGCAAACCTGAGATGGGAGTAGACTTGTTAATATTTTGTTTCTCTTTTGGTCACTAGAAGTGAGATTATCAGTTTATAACAATGTATTTTTGCCTAGTCAGGCAGCATTGTTATGTGGAAAATCTGTGACGTCTAGATATGTTAAAATGAAGGAATCAATCTGTTTTACTTCCAGATTCTGACATAGCAGAATACAGGTCTTCTGACTGGAATAAATTACGCAATTTATGCCAGTAATTTTTAAATTGTTCATTTGAATACTTAGCAGTTTGGTGTAATGCCTAGAATTCTCCTCACATTGTTTATTTGGGAGCCATGCAAAGCAGTGTTTTCATGGTAATGCAGGTAATTGAAGGCTTTGTCTAGAGTTTGTAAACATTATTTTCTGCGTATGTAACAAATAATAGGTTCACCGATGGTTTTTTTCAGTGTGTGCATTTAGTCTGGTAAATATCAAATACTAGTAATATCTGAGTAAGGCAACAAAGAGGCCTGTGGGACTACATAAGAAGGCATTTGGAACAAATTTTACATATCAGTCTAATATTGATTTGGTTTTGCATATATTACAGATCACAACCATGCAGCTAGAGCGTGAAAAGGCCCTTGAGCATAAGAACAGGTTGTCAAGGATGTTCGAAGACAGTGATTTATTTATAACCAAGCTCAAAGCAGCAAGAAGATCAGTTTATGAGGTAAATTAGATTTTATGTTTGTTACATTTTCACATATGGGATTGCTCCAGTTTTTCATAAGCCAGTGCTTTCTTGAAAATGTGGGTTAGGTGTAATAGAGATCCAAGGCTGCCTGTATCACTCTGTCCATATCAGAATTCTGTCTGTGGAGAGTTGTTCTTTCCTAGATACATAATTGTATTTTTATTTCCTCTGTTCCATTTGTACTGCACTGTTCTTCTGACAGCATTAGGTTATATTCTGAATTTAACACATTTTCATAGTCTCTACACAGTTCCACATATGATTTTCCTGCCTTTACAGAACTCCATTTACAGAACTCCATTTTTAAAAAGTATCTAAATGTAGACTGGAATTTGGGCAGGGACAGCATTCAGAACCTACACGCGCTTCAGAGGGTACGGGTTATGCATTCCTCTTCATTTTTTTTATAAATGTCACACAGCAGTTCAAGAAATTTGTATAGTTTAGAAAGAAAGAGAGTGTTTAATTTTCATCTACATGCATCTCTTGAGTCCCACTTTTGGGGAAAAGATGTCAGCTTGATTGGCAGAGTAGACTAGCAGACTCAATCTTGTCAGCGTTGAGCATCGTGCTTACATGGTCTTCTTTAGGATGCCCTGATGAATTGATTCTTTCATCTGTCCAGACTGAACCTAACACTGTTGTAAAAGTTTATAAGGAGTCAGCCCTGGAGCATCAGACTTTAGAGCGGTGTTGTTCCAGAGGTTATATATAGTTGGTTATTATTCTGAATTTTCAGGTGTAGAAATGGGTTCATCTACTTAATTGTTGCTCTAACCTCAGTGATGGCTTTGTTGATCACCAAGATCTCCAGCCTGACACTATTTAGCTGTAACAATCCACTTGTCAAGTTTTCGAAGTTATCAGTTCTTGTGATGATTTTGAAATGCACAGGGTGCAGTATCATATTCTGCAAAGGTACATGAAGTGCCTTTTTGGCGTACAGAGTTTTGTTACCTCAGTTTCTGAAGTATCACTGTAGATGCAGCGAGTTTAGAATTCCAAATTACTGCCTCAGGTCATAGGGTCTTTCCAGCTGGAGTACCTAGAGGAACTGCAATAGGGAGCAAAAACCTGGCAAAACTGCTAGAGAGTACAAGTCTTTTTTCAACTAAAATCACAAATGGTGTGAGAAATGATTTGTAGTGTTATTGCACATCTGGAAATATATCTGGCTTGAGCTGTTTCTTGAGAAGGACCTGTTAAATGGGTCAGGGCAGGATTCTGAACTGTTGCAGCCTTGGGTTTATGATCTGTTTATTTAGGATAAGTGGCCCTTCCAGTGAGCTTTCCACACGCCCCCAAAGTGTTTACCCAAGTTTCTTAATGTCAGTAGAAGATGGAAGAGGATGAACACTGATGAGTCATACTATTGTTAGATACTAGGCTTCCTTTGTTGTTTTTTACATTTGCCAACAGAATTACATTTATCTGTTTTCTCTAAGTGTATTAGTTGCAGTTTCTGCCAACCAGAGTTGATTTCTTTCTTCTTCCCACAGCAGTACGTTTCCTCTTAAGGATGTTTGTTTTTCCCCTCACTTTTGTTGGAGTATTACTCTGGCAATATTTCTTAACAGTCCATATGTGCCATTATGTCTTCATGGCGTGGACATCCTTCTCGCTATGGATAAGAGTCATTTGTCTCTGATGTAGTTTTGAGGCAATCTAAAAGCTGTACCTCTGGTATGAGGGTCTCAGCAAAGGAAAGCCAGTATTTCTCCCGTTGTGTTAACTAGTGGCAAGATTCCAGCTCTAGATACAGCTGGAGCTCATTCCACCACAGTAATCATGGCATTTCTAGCTTCCCTGCAAAAGTGATAAAACTCTTTTGAGGTGTTGCCTTTTTTTCTGTCCTCAACTGGCTTGATTTTGGGCCTAGCTAGATGTCTGGTTTGGAAGGACAGTGCTCTGAATATCCAGTACACAGGCTTGCTACAATATGTGTGACTACATAGAGACCATGAAAAAGAATGACAGGTTGCTTCTGGCGTGCTTATGTGTAGCTGTTATTCTTTGAGTAGTCATTTATTCAGTCATACAGTTCACTTTCCTATTCAGATACAGGTACTGTTCTACCTTTTTTTCCTGGCTGTTTGCTTCCATGTATATTGTTGTGGCTGTAAGGTGGAATTGAGGAGGAAGGAGGGTGGGAAGGATGTTATGGTTCTGCCAAAACTTTAGCTCAGCTTTAGAAGTTTTCCTGAACAGAAAAGAGATGATTTATATATTACCATGAACTATAGAACTACAAAGAGCTACAGTTAAGAGTGGGCAAACAGCATCTTTTTTTAAACTTTTCTGATCTTAATGTGAATTACAGCAGCGGTTTCTGTGGGATGGTTACTATTTCTAGGAGTTATGTATTTTGCCTGCGTTTGTAATGCATGCAGAATCTAAAAAATAAGTATCTTGCAACCTGTGTGTTCTTAGGTGACACTGAGGATTTAGAACAATCTGAAATGTGTATTATGTAACAGAGATTTAGGTATTACATTTGTTTCATACATTAACAAACAATTCCAATATGATTTAATTATATTTCAACTCATCACCTTCACTTCCGTACCCTGAAACACCCTAGGATTTAGCATGGATTACATGTCACAAAATGAATGCATCCAGGTTAAAATCAGATTCAGTGATTACTGCAAATATAAACTCTTACAAATCAACTCTGCCACTAAAACACTTGTAAAATCAACTCTGCTCAAAAAGAGGTATTCTTACTGGTGTTAGTGTGTAGAATATTTTATCAAAATCTTAATTTCGGATCATTCTTTGTGTGTAACGGCATTCTGTAATGAAAATGGATGTATACGTAATGTTAGAGAGAACAAACAAACCTCGCCCCTGCTTGAAAGAAAGGGACTGTTCCATCCATTAAATCTTCCAGCTAAGCAGCAAACAAACCATGCTAATGATACTCCAGGTATTAAAAATAGGAAACACCTTAATCATGATATGAACAATGGAATAATTTGTTTTTAAACCAGTAAAAAGGCTGCTGTTGGCATCAAAACCAGAAGATAAATACCTTCACAAAAAATTTAAGGATCCAGTACATATTTGTTCTGTTTGGAGAAACAATCTCGTCGCATCTTGCAATGTTTTGCCATATGTCCGCTCACCAGTGTGTGTAACAGTTGTTCTTCTTCGTGGTCTCTGTGCCTCACACATTGGGATCTTTGCGCGTGTGTGGTAGCGTTCGGAAGATTCTAGGGCTAAGCGGCTTGGTGGGAACCCTCCCCCCTGCTCGTACTGAGCATGCTCAACCCGACTCACACCATTTCTGGTATTCAGAGTTAAGCATTTGATATTCATATACGTATTTCAGGAAAAACTTAAACAGTTTCAAGAAAGATTGGCAGAGGAACGGTGTAACCGTTTAGAAGAACGGAAGAGACAACGCAAAGAGGAGAGACGCATTGCTTATTACCAGCAGAAAGAGGAGGAAGAGCAGCGATTGCGAGAAGAGAAGATGCTTAAAGGTAAATGCTGAAAGCCTCTTGCTGAAAAAACCTCCTTATCGTTTGCTCATACAACCTTATGTTTCGTAACAGTAGTAGTTTTGCTTCTTTGGGTAGAGGTGAGCCATGGCTGCGTTGAAATGATTTTATAGTTCACTTGCATGAGATGTTATGCGTATAGAATTAGTGAATGTGGTAAAAGTAGTAGGAAAGATGGAATGGTACTTCATTTATCTGAATCAATTCTTTGGGCAGAGCAAGAAGAAAAAGAACGTGCTGAACGTGAAAAACGTGAAAAAGAAATGCGTGAATATCAGGAACGTGTTAAAAAACTAGAAGAGGTAGAAAGAAAGAAACGCCAAAGAGAGATGGAGATTGAAGAGAGAGAGCGTCGCCGAGAGGAAGAGAGGAGAAATCTTGAGGATCCACTTTCAAGGAAGGTAAGCACTGTTACCAATGAACTGAGGAAAAGAACTCTTTCTGTTTTTGAAAAGGAAAGATTATTTTGATGTCAGACAGTGTGGAGGTGGTGGTATACTGTTCTGTTTAAAAGGTGTATGTAGTGGGGAACCCAAAAACAGCTGGGAGAGCTGCAGGCAGCCTCAGGGCCTCACTTCAACCATCTTTGAGATAGAAGAATGTATAGGCAAGTTGGGCTCAAGATAGAGGAGACAGCATTCATACTTTGAGGTAAGAGGAGTTCTTTGGATAAGAAGGTGGCTTTACAATGATGATGAGGTGACAAGTAACTGCTCGTTACTTGTTAGCAGAATTAATAAGTCATAACTCTGTGACCTGTAATGGATAAATTCAATTAAAAAAAAAGTAAAACAAAAATAATTTAAACATGCTAAGTTACACCACAGTTATTACTTTTATACAAAAAACTTCACAGTTCTCCCTCCACATCTGCGGCTTTGACTCTCACAGGTTTGATTATTCACAGTGTCGGCTTGCCCCCCTGCTCCTGCCCATGGCATCCAGCGTGATTGTGCTGGCAGCAGGCAAGAGAGTAAAAGGGACCAAAGATCTTTCTCCCCGTCACTCTCCTGCGCCACTGCCCACACGATCATGTGGGTGGGGAGTGAGAGAGTGAAGAGAAGCAAAGATCTTTCTCCCCTCTCTCTCCTGTGCTACTGCCTGCGCCATCGCACAGGCAGGAGAAGGGTGAGAAAGTACAGGGAAGGGAAGATCTTTTTCTCTGCGCTCCCCTGGGCACAGAGGAAAAGATCTTACCCCTCCCCCCGCATTCTTCCGCTCACTACCCACCTAGGTGCCCTGGCAGTGGCACAGGAGAGTGCAGGGAAGGGTATTCGTGTTTTTCTTTTCTTTTCATAGGGAGTTCTGTGTTCTTAACCCCCACGAATGTGGAGGGCCTGCTGTATTCACAAAAGACTGTAGGGAATTATTTTGCTGAACGATAGTAATTGTGAATACAAAATATTGGAAGTTGTCTGATAATTCAGATTTAAAGACATGGTTAGCAATGCTAAATATTGGGTTGGACAATAATGAAGTTTATGCTACATAAAGATAATAGAAAATTAGCAAAATGATTTTATAGCTAACTGAGCACTTTTCTTTGAGTTCTGTAGAATCAATTTAATAATATCTTATTTGTGTCTATAAAGATGATATAATTGAAAGAATTGCTACGTTTTTATTCTTAAATGGATTTGTTGAGGAACATATAAGTTTTATGTCTGTGCTATTATAATGAATTAAAATGTGAGGATGGGTTGTAAAGAGGTTTTATTTTGGCCTAATATTTCAATTTAGGAATCCCGTTGGGGTGATAGAGATGGTGAAAGTACCTGGAGGAGAAGCGCAGAGCCAGAGTCAGAATGGAGACGTCCACCAGTAGAAAGGTAGTGCTTAGAGTGATGCTTAAATTTCAGAATGCTTTTGGATATAGAAGAAATTATTTATGTGGCAGTTAGTACTTGTGGAGATTTGCTTCACATTCTGTCATTTGGTTGTGCAAATACTGTACAGATTTAATTGTTCACATATTCAAAACAAATTAAGATTTAGTATAGCAAAGTGGTAATGCAAAATTGTATGTGGTTCCTACCTAACCTCAGCTCCTGTCCTAGGCAACAGACACAGGCTTGTGGAATGCCTGTTACTTCTGTTTCCTATCCCTAAGATCCTACTTTACCTCTTGTATTTTTATATGTGTATTTCATCTGCTTATTTCATCCCTAAGAAATTAGCTACTGTATTTATATCCTTGATACATTAAAAATCTGTGGCTTAAATATACAATCACTTTTTTAACATTCAAGGGGAAAAGGCCATTGGATAAAATGAAAATACTGCTTAATAATTAAATTTAGGGAAACAGAAACATGCTAAATAGTGTCACATTACCGTGGTATGTAGGGATTGGCAGAAGCTAGATTGGAATTTTTTCATAGGGACTTAGAGCTTCTGTACGAGTGCATAGGTGTGTGCCCCTGTATGCCTGGGGTCCATCTCAAGCAGTTCCTATTCCTCTTTGGACTACTACACAACTAAAAGTTGCTGTGGAAACTAGAGAACCCTCCACGGAAGTATTTACCTGAAGCTCAAGAACTTGTAGTGAAGGAGAGAAGTTGGAGAGTTTTGATGTATGTTCATTAAGACCATGCTGGTTGTTGATGCATATCTGCCTGTGTCCAACAAAAGACAGACAAGAATGTCATAGTGAGGTTAGTCTCCATCTTGAGTCCTTTATGCCATCTTCCCCTCCCCCTGAAAACCAGTCACTTTCTCTTTTAATCATGACAGTGTGCTCTTCGTCTGTCATTGTGTTAGTTGTAAGAAAATGCAGATTGTGATTTGTGAGAGTAGAGAAGAGAAGAGGCAGAAATAAGTTCAACGTCTGATGGATGCATGAAAAGTGTAATGTCTGTAACCTGCATATAGTTAATGACGACAGATTATAGTTTCTTGCTCTCACAAGCTCATATTCTTTTAAACATAGATTTGGTTTGTCAATTCCTCCTCTCTACCTTCTGTGGTTTTGATAGAAAACCAATTACTTCTGTTGTATGTGTTCTCAAGTCAAAAAAATTAGAGCTACTGATGTATGAGGCTTTTGCAGGGGTGTTACAATGATTTCTCAGAAACATCATGCAGGTTAATTAATTAATATAAAAGCATTTTAACTTACTCTTTAAAAAAAAGGTTATGTACAGTAAAATCAAGATACCATATCTACTTGTGTGTAAGTCAACCTCATGTATAAGTTTAGGTCACATTTTGGGGCCAAATTTATGAATTTTGAAATGACCTGTGGATAAGTCAGTGGTCTTTCTGCAGAGAGAGGAAAGCACCAGCACTACCTCATGGGCAGCTGCCCCTCACCACTGTTCTCACCATTTTCCCATCCAGGCATTCCAAAAGGCCTTTTGCCACTCTACTCAGAGAAGGGAGTGGTCCCCCTTGTTTTGAAAAAAAGTTACAATATTAACTCATATAAAAAAAGGAACCACTAACTAAATTACTAACTAAATTTAGCTAAATTAAAATTTTGACTAAAACCTTTAGACTTGCGCATCAGTGTGTACAGAGGTTTCTACCTCCAGCCTTCCAGTATATGATACCCAACAGAATAGGAAGGAGTGAGAGTAGGAAATGGAAAAATCTTAGGCACCAGCATTTATAAATAAATACCATGGCCAATGTGAATGGAAGCAGTTCAGGGAGGGTAGACGCTTGATGGCACTGGTGTCTCAGCAAAGCCTGTGGAGTCGCCATTTTCCCCGTCTGTCTCTGAAGCTCCTGATGGAATACATGTGACAGTGAATCTGCAGTTGGCTGTGTCTCCTTAACGTGTGGATGATACTGCTAGTGAGAAAATAAGTAGAAGTTGTGTGTGGACCTCAAAGATTGTACACAGCTTCTAACATAGAACAGCTTTCAATGTGAGAAATAATTTTTAGTGGAACATAAATGATGTCACTGTGTAGGAGTAATATCAACTGGTTCTTAAACAGTTAAACATTTTCTGTGAAAATTAACATTTTCTGTATTAAAAATTAACTTTTTGTGCTTGAATAGAGAATGGCGTCGTGGAGAAGTACGTGATGATGACAAACCTGTGCGCAAAGATGATTTGAATCGTCGTGGCACTTCAGAAGACCGAGCAGAGTCTCCTCATGAAAGAGCAGATGATAAAGTGTCAAAGCATGATCTTGATGATGACAAAGGTCCTAGGAGAATACTGGATGATGACAGACCAAGTTGGCGCTCAACAGGAGATGACAAGGGCCCCAGGCGTGGCTTGGATGATGATAGGGGCCCTAGGCGCAGCTTGGATGAGGACAGGGGTCCCAGGCATGGCTTGGATGAAGACTGGGGTCCCAGGCGCGGCTTGGATGATGACAAGGGTCCCAGGCACGGCTTGGATGACGACAGGGGCCCCAGGCACGGCTTGGATGACGACAGGGGCCCCAGGCGTGGCTTGGATGACGACAGGGGCCCCAGGCGTGGCTTGGATGATGACAGGGGTCCCAGGCGTGGCTTGGATGACGACAGGGGTCCCAGGCGTGGCTTGGATGACGACAAGGGTCCCAAGCGTGGCTTGGATGATGACAGGGGTCCCAGGCGTGGCTTGGATGAAGACAGAGGCCCCAGGCGTGGCTTGGACGATGATAGGGGCCCTAGGCGTGTCTTGGATGATGACAGACCAAGTTGGCGCAACACAGATGATGACAGGGCCCCCAGGCGCGGCTTGGATGATGACAGGGCCCCCAGGCGCGGCTTGGATGATGACAGGGGCCTCAGGCGCGGCTTGGATGACGACAGGGGCCCCAGGCGCGGCTTGGATGACGACAGGGGCCCCAGGCGTGGCTTGGATGATGACAGGGGCCCCAGGCGTGGCTTGGATGATGACAGGGGCCCCAGGTGTGACTTGGATGATGACAGGGGCCCCAGGCGCCGCTTGGACGATGACAAGGGGCCCAGGCGTGGCTTGGACGACGACTGGGGGACTAGGCGTGGCTTGGAGGATGATAGACCAAGCTGGAGAGCTTCCGATGAAGATAGAGGCCCCAGGCGTGGAATGGATGATGAGAGAATTTCAAGACGTGATGAGGATAGAGGACCATGGCGTAACACAGATGATGATAGAATGTCAAGGCGTGATGATGATCGTGGACCCAGGCGCGCTGGTGATGATGATAGAGGTCTTAGACGTGGAGATGATTCCAGGCGGGGGGATGATTCCAGACCTGGACCATGGAGGCCGTTTGGTAAACCAGGTGGACTAATTCACAACATTTGGAACCATTTACTGGAGAATTTCAAAAAATATCTGCTAGCGTATGCTCTAAGTTTGCACAGAAAAAAGTGCATTATTTTAGATGACTGCATCATGTGTGTCATATGATGTGAATCTTACAGTTGGTTTCTGCATCATATGTGTCATATGATGTTATTCGTATAGTTCGTTCCACCAGCTGAAGGTTTCAAAAAGACAAGCTCTTGCATACTTATTGCTGGTAACAAATAAATGAATAAAAACGTCATGTCCTCAATGAAAATTATCTAAATTGTAATATCAAAATTGTGATCTGATTATTCAAAAATTAATTAAGTGTAAGTATATTGATTAAAAGGAAGCAGTTTTCCTGATTCAGAGAAGAAGCAATAAACTAATGTATGTAGGGCCATATGAAAGAGAAATTAATGTGTTCTGCTGCTGTTAGGTGGATGGAGAGAACGAGAGAAGGCCCGTGAAGACAGCTGGGGGCCTCCACGAGATTCTAGACCTTCAGAGGATCGTGAGTGGGATAGAGATAAAGATCGTGATGACAATGAAAAGGACCGAGAATTTGACAAAGACCGTGATTTTGATCGGGAAGATCGTTTCCGACGCTCAAGGTTTAATTTTACTACTTTTAAATAATAAAGTCTGGTGGTTTCTCCCTTGAATAAGCAGAGTATAATATCCATAAGTTACTATGTGAAGTAGTATTTATTGCAGTCAGATATTGGGATTTTAGAGGTGCTGTATTTTAAGAACAATTTCTGATTAGTAGCCAGCAGCAAGACACACCTTGTTGTTAGCTGTATAGTCAACAAAATGTGTAGTAATTGTTGCAACGTTAAGCCAGAGAAGAGCTTACACTTTATATAACCTGGAATGTTTCAAAATACAGGCATACCTCAGAGAACAGAGCCTCTGACAAAGTTTTACAAAGTCTTTATGTCTGCCCAGCTCCCTTTTCTCTCCTTGTTCTCTGCCCAGCTTTTTGTCTTTTTAGCAGCATTGGCACTGGGTGAAGGAGGATTGGAGAAACACAATTTTTGGTGCTGGGTTGAAGCAGTATATCTGCCGTAAACAGTGCAATAAAGGCTTCAGCTGGGAACGAATGGGATTCTGCTGTGGCCTATCCTACTGTAGCTGTGTGTGCCTGCCTACAAGAAGCAAGATGAGTAGTTGCTGCCTCCAGAATCCTTACTGAATCTTACTGAATTTGCTGTGAACAGCAGAACAAGGAAAATGAAGAGAAGATACCCCTCCCTCAGCATCTATCCCGTCATCTTTTTAAAAAAGTATAGATTTATACATTTGCCCGCCAAAATGGAAGTCATAAGAAAAGTGGGTGCTGATGAAAGGGAAAAAAAAGTAATCCCTGGATGTATTTTGGAAGAAGCCTTCAAATGGTCTCTAGAATGTTTTCAGAATGTTTGTTTGCTTATACAAGTCTTACCTGACTTAGTTGTTTCATTTCACATGAGCATATTGTTTAGGGATGGGATGAATCCAAAATTTTCCGGATCGAATCCCTGGCACGTTCTGGGAATCCATGAATCTCGCCAATCTTGAATCTTTCAAATCCTTTAAAAAAAAGGTTTTAAGAAAAGGTTTAAAAAAAGGGTTTAAAAAGCAAGGGAAAAAAGGATAATGTTGGGCAAGACACATTCTTTCAGCCTTAGCAAAAGCCTAGGCAAAGGCAAACCTCCCTCTGAAGAAATCTGACCAGGACAATTGTCATAGTTTTGCCTCAGTATCTCCCCAGACTGAAAATGACATGAAGGCCCTTTCTACACAGGCAGGAAAATGTGGATTAATCCCACATTTTCCTGCCTGTATAAACAGGGCCACATATTACAGTACAGAGATAATCCAGGTCAAAACTGGATTTTCTTTGCATAGCTCCTTATGGCGTCCTGGGGTTTGTAGTTTGATGATGCACCAGCACACTTTGACAGAGAAACCTGTGACACTTTGTAAAACTACAAACCCCAGAATTATGTATGAAAGAGCTTTGCAAGGGAACTATGCAAAGAAATCTCAGCTTTCCTTGAAATCTCAAGAAGCCTGTACCTTCCAGCCGATCAGGTCTTTGGCGGGCCCCGGAGGCACCAATTTTTGAAAACAATTTTTCCTTTCTGCTACATGTGGTTTGTCATGTGGCTCATGAGAAACCATGACAGACATTTCACTTCTCATCCTATTCTAGCTATAGGGTTACAACCAGGCACTGGTCTTGTGGAAGGAGGTACACTGGCCTACGTGTGGCAATCACTGGATGAGATTGTGTGACCATGCCCTCAGCCCCACTACTTTTGATAGGTGTCAGACCCACTGACCCCAGCACTGATATATGCCATTGATTTTCAGCACAGAAAATAGTGCTGAACTTAAATATTAAATGTTCAATTTAAATATATTAGAGTACAACCCCAGATGTAATTTCTGAAATTGTTAGCAAAGGCCATTATTACTCCAAGGGAAAAGCTCACCTACTTGCTATCTCCCCTTGTGTATCTAGTCTCCCAAGTTTTCAGGCATCCCGGTCTCCAACAAACTGGTTGGTGGATTCGAAAGATTTGGTTTGCCTAATTTGGCACAGGGATTCGGATTCTCGAATCTCAAATCCTTGCTGAGGATTCGAGGATTTGGCTGACCCATCCTTAATATTGTTAGTTTTGAATACAGGGTTTACTAAAACATGCTGAACTGCTCTTATTTGTGGTGTAGGGTCCTATCCCTGTTCTTTCCATGTTATTTCTCCATCTGGTTTCTCATTTTCTGTTGAAGAAATAATGTCCTAGAACACATCTAGGACATTACATCTTTAACAGAAAATTAGGAGCCAGATGCAGAAGTAATACCTGAGGTATACCTGTACTTCACTTTTAGCCAGAAATGGTAATTTGATTGAACAAGTCATGGTTTTGATTTTATGTTTATATAGCTTGGTTGCATCTAATACTAAAATTGGTTTGAGTTTGCATAGTGAATTAAATCTGTTTTGTTGTGATAGAAGCTAGTTAAATGCTTTTTCTTAGTACTAAAATAGGTTTTTCTGTTACTGAAGGGATGATGCTGGCTGGAGGAGAGGACCTTCTGAGGAAGCCTCTAGCTGGAGAGATTCAGGGCGTCGGGATGAATGGGACAGAGGTGGCCGGGACTCTAGAGAAGACCGGGGTAGTCGTGATCTTCGAGATCGGCGTGGCGAAGAAAGGGAAAGGAGAGGGCCACCTCCTAGAACAGACAGGGATGAAGGTAGGCCTGTGTTCCATTGTTACTGTTTTTGGCACACAAAGCAGCTTACTGGGGAAACATAAAGAAGGGCACTTCTGTTATCTGAAGATGCATGTGCTTTGTATAATTTTGTAATTGTGCAGATTTTTAAGCATTGAGACATTTGTTCTAAGGAACAAACTAGATGAGTACTTCTGCTGTAAGACTTCCAAAGTGTTGAACCTGCCCATTTTGAACTGCCATGTGGCCTTAGTCTTTCAGTGCTGTTGGCTAGACAAAGTTTTTTTCCCCATTCTAGTCTTCAATACCTGAGAATATCAGCAAAATGTATACATCATATTTATGCCCCACTGCATATCTATATTCCAGGATACTTGATTATTCTTCTCTTCTAAAAATAAGCTCTACTTTGAGACTGTACATTTATTGTTGTTATGTGCTTTCAAGTCATTTCCAACTTATTGCGACCCTAAGGTTTTCTGGGGGCTGAGAGTGTGTAATCCAAGGTTACCAGTTCATTTTCATGGCTGAGAAGGGAATTGAACCCTGGTCTCCAGGCCTGTAGTCCATGTCATGGGGAAATTTGGGCCATCCAGGGCTGTGACAGACCAAACCTGCTTTTGCCCCCCCCCGAAGCAACACCCTTTTATATGATTACCACCCCCTGGCTGCCTCTCCACACTTAATCACCCTTCTGCTTTCCAAAAGACCGCAACCCTTGTGGATATAGGGCAAAGCATTTTCAGGCTTATCCCAAATGAATGTGGCAATTGTGGTAGCATGTGTAACTGAGCTCAAATTAAAGAGACACTGCATGGAGGCTGCTCTTAAAGAAATAGAATAAAACCTTTATTAAACTAACAAGGGAAAGGTATTTGTCAATTAAATGTTATCAAGCAGGAAAGCACTTTCAGCTCTTGACAGGCAAACGCTCCCCCAACTCTCTTACTCTCTCTGGCTGAAGGAGCTCTCTCTCCTTTCAAACTCCCAGAGGGAGCTCTCTCAAACTCTGTTTCTGGTATTTTTTTGTTCTGCTGACTCACCCACCTAGCCCCTCCGTCTGGCTAACCTGGGTTCTTTAGTCAGTGAACCAATCAGATTAAATCTTCTCTGTTGCTAAGGCAGCTCTGCTGGATAGCCCCCCCCCGTTCGTCACAGTCCAAAGCTCAAAACACTATATAAGCTCACAGTATGGCTCTCTCTTATGAGTTGGTTCAAAACTTTTTGAATGGTTCAGATTCCATGGTAATTAAAGCGTTTTGCCTGGATTTGTTTATTGTGTAGGGCCATGAATGAGACACAGTTGAAATACTGGCTTATTATTTTTCAGTGAGCTCATGGAGACGTAGTGATGATAGAAAAGAGGAACGTGAAGAACGTGAACCTGTTCGAAGAACACCTGCTAGTGGTTCTACTTCTTCTGTTTCAAAAGATCGAGAAAAAGATGGTGAGAAGGAAAAGGGTACCTGGAGAACAGAAAAAGAACGTGAATCTCTTCGTCGCACTAAAAATGAAACTGATGAAGATGGTTGGACCACCGTGCGGCGTTAAATTCAAAGCTGAAATGGCTTTAAGTTGGTGTTTAGCATTGATTGGATAACATGTTATAGTATTGGTGCTTTAACACTCTGAATTGGAATCCTTTAACAAAAATTTTCTAAGTGATGTGAAGGCATGAAACTCTCTTCTATGTAAACTGATCATGCACAGAACTTACAATTGAAAGTTGGAAATTAAATGCAGGTTATCTGAATTTTCAAATGTTGTATATGTCACAGATCACTTGGTGGTAAGAAAAAAAATGAACTCTGTAGTTATCTTTGAGTGGCATGTATATCTCAGTCAAAAATAAACCTGATTTTTATTTTAACTGGCTCTTCACCTGGAAATGGGTATTATCTGCAAAGCATATGTTTGAAAGTACACTTCTAGTTACTTAAATTGAAAACTTTCTAAGACTGTACTGTTTAAAGTAAGCATAAGAGAACATTTCCTATATTGATGGAAAAAGGTTTTTGCTGGTGGTATTATATAAATTCAGTATGTTTTAATTTGAATTACACACAGTAAATGTTACAAATCTCTTAGCTACACTGGGATTTTTTGTAGACTACTTGAATGCATACGCTCATCAAGCCATTTTTCCGTCTTTGTTTTCATAATGAATGCCACTGCAGTGTCAAAACAACAACAACAAACGGCTTTTTAAACTTAAAGCATTTGAATAAGCATACTGTTAAGAATTGTCTGCTTTTTCTGTTATGGATAATTCATGCCTTTTTGAAGCATTTCTATATAGTGTCATATTTCAAATATGTGCTCTGGAGGAACTGCTCACTTTTCTCCTTCTTTCCCAATTTCTTGTCAGGGTAAGTACTTTACCATTAAACCAAGTGCTTTGTAGTAAGGGCTGGGTTGACTTCAATTTTTGGGGTGAATTAGCAAAGTTAATGATTGTTTTTAATTGAAGCCAACACAGAACTTGCTGCTGTGTGTTAACTTCAGTGATAAATAAACTTAACAAAATAAAGTGGTTTTTGTTTGGCTTTTTAATTAACCTTTCAGCCTGGTGTAATGATAATCTACCTTTGGTCACTGCACATCATAATGCTGTTAACGGTTTATGGTTAGGAAGTTGGGTTTTTTGGATTTGAGAACTTATCTTTTTCTGATTCCCTCTAATCCAGAAGATTGTGCCCTTTTTTAAGAGTTAAGGACCAACTGAACGTACTTTATAACAAGATTTTCTCAGTCACAAAAATCCTCTGGAATTGCTTACGGACATTTCCCAGACCCTAATTTCACCCGTAGGACCTGCGTTAAAGATTGTGTGGCCTCATTATTTTTTCATCCCTAAGAAAAAGAGGCTATAGCCCTTGAGCAGTGTGTTTTGGGAACATATCTCACATTGGATTATGTACAAAAGTCTGTTAATTCTCTTAATTGCTAAATACAGTTTAGGGACATGATGCTGGTATGGTAGCTTTCAAGAAGGAGTCATGTTGGATCCCACTCCGAGAAAAAGACAGGGTATAAATTTAATAAATAAGAATTTTTTTTTCAGTTTGCATTTTCTTAATTGTTATGCATTCTTCAAGAATCTCTTATTCCCCCCTGCAAGGTTTTCTTGGGAAGAATAAATAAATTTGGGTACAATGGTTTTTATGAGGTAGATGATAGGAGTTGTGAGCTGCTCCATGTAGCTAGTTGAAGTAGGTAGTAGCTTACTACTGTGTAAGCTTACATTTAACTAATCTTGGTCAGAATTTTGCCCAATTATTATAACAGGATGCAGCCCAGAGACAACTATGGTGTCATAGGTGCATCCCAGTGTTAGACTAAGGAGTAGCTTAACTCAATGTGGAAATAAGGTACAGATCAGCTTCACTTTTGCTTTCTAAATTACTCTAGCTCAAGTTTATGTGAACATAACTTTTTATTCCTTTCCATGCAGCTAATTCATCAATCAGTAACTTTGGTGACACCTTCAGGAATGAAAATTGCTGCTTGATAAACAGCAGATGGTAATGTTGCCATATCAGAGATTAGCAGTACCTGTCAGTTAGTATTTTATAAGTAAACTGCAAATGTAGAGCAGAATCTGAAGAACTGTGTGTATTAAGATTTGAATGGGTGTTTGTTGAAGAGTTTTCTACATTTTTGAAATGGCAAGAGTGTTCAATAAGATATAATACTCTGCTGCATACAGAAGAAAATCCCAGTTGTTGATATGCACAAACTTGAATATGCTTATACTATCTCTTTAACTGTTAATGTGACTATCTGTGTGGAATAAACAGAATTTGGAGTATAGTGTTCTATTTTGTGAATAGAAGCCAATTAAGACAAAAATTATCTAGGTATAGTAAAAGGCAGCTGAAGCCATATCTTTCTTAATCTCTGCAGAATGTATGACTGAGCTGACTTTTGATGGTCATGGTTTACATTTATTTGGGTGAAAGTTCACACTTCCTAATTTTATTCAGATTGTAAGAAATGTCTAGACCTGAGTGCGTTCTCTGGTAAGTAAGCTAAAGTTTTTAACAATTGCTATACAAATCTTTAACTCTTGAATACAACTGATAAATTCTGCCTCCTGTGAACCAAGTGTTTTTGTTTTTGTTTTGGAGGGAAGCAGTTTGAAACTGATTCGAGAGGTGTATCACTGATTCAGCAAAGTCCCAAATGAGGAACTTAATTGTACTGGAGCCAGACCAATTTGTGCTAGCTCCTCACCAGATTGGATTACCCCATTGGCTCTCACTTTCAAAATGTAGGATTATGAAATTATGTGTAGGATTACTGAAATTATATAATCAAGTCCCCTGGCCATCTCGTCACTCATTTGCTAGATTTATGTCTTTGTAAGAGATAATGAGTTGTAGTGAGGGATGGATGGGCAGTTGATTGTCATCAAGTTGGTATTTCTGAATCTCTTGAATTTTCTTTCTTCTTCGTGGTCTCTGTGCCTCATACATTAGGAGCTTTCGCGCCTGCGCGGTAGCGTTCGGAAGATTCTAGAGCTCGTTAGCTTTGGCGGGAACCCCTCCCCCACGTCGGTACTGCGCATGCTCCTCCCGCCGACTAACGGTCTCTCCTCAGTACTTTCTTGTCCGCCTCAGCGTACAGAAGGTTCTGCTTGTTGGCTTGCTTCTTGATTGCTATTTTTTGGTATTTTCGACTTCGGATTTGGCTTTTGACTACCCCTCTCGGATTTCGGACTTGTCTTTGGTAATTTCTCGATCGGTTTTGACCTTTTCTCTGGCTTGACGACGATTTCGGATCTTGGACTGTGTTTGGCGTTCTTGGACTTTGTTCTTTTTTGCCTTGCCCTCCATTTATGTCGGCTCTTTTCAAACGCTGCGCCTCCTGTGGAAGGAAGGTTGCTTCTCCGACCGACACTCTAAGTGCCTGATTTGTTTGGGCGAGGGGCACAACGTTCAGGCCTGTTCTATTTGCAGAGGGTTTACCCACCAGACTCTCCGCAACAGGTCGGCAAGGCTCAAGTCCCATTGTTGGGAGGAGTCTCTTCGTGCTAAGGGACCAGTGACGATGGTCGAGAAACGCCCGTCCTCGTCTTCTTCTTCTTTGGCAGCAGCGGCGGCTGCTGTGCCCTCGACCTCGTCGACATCGGTACTGGGCTTGGTACCGATAATGAAGTTGCTGAGGTTTCCCGAAGATCTCGGCAATCGGGCACGTGAGGAACCTGCGGGCTCGCAGGCCTCAACCTCCTCCTCCAGGCCGCTGACCGCGGCTCAGAAGAAGCGCCCAGCCACTGAGGGCCTGGGGGAGAAAGGGAAGAAGAAGAAGCGTAAGGAGAAACGACGCTCTCCACCAAAGGTGGTGCGACCCCGACTCCGCCACCCACCCAGCCCGCCGAGGAACCTCCGTTGATGGAGCTCCCCGTGGAGGAGGAGCCTCCGGAGGAGGACGTGATCCTGGAGGTGTCGGACGAGGAGCAGGTCATGCAGGCCTCGCCTCCTCAACTGCCCGAGCTGATCGCGGAGATCACTCCGCCGAGTCGCCGTCCACCCTCGGTAGAACGCCGAGAGGAGGCTGTGGTCAGACAGCGCCCAGCCTCTCGACGCGACGAGTCCCGCTCTCCGGAGCAGCGGGCCAGGCCTCCATCCCCGCGATATCGGAAGATGCGCCTGGAGAGGCATTGCTCGGGGGAGAGAGCGCGTATTCTCCAGCCTACCTAGGAAGGTACGCCCAGGAGCAGGTGTGGCACGACCGGCTGGCTCGTACTACTCGTACTCGCCATCCTACAGGGACCGGTACCACCCGGACCCTTGGTATTGGTCACCTCGTCGCTGGTCTCGTTCGCCACCGCGGGAGGCTCATTACCCCCGCTATGAGAGGTCACCCTTGCGTCGCTCGCTGAGTCGCCGTCGGTCCCCTGAGCCCTCACCTCGCTACAGGGCTGTTTCTCCACCGCCGTGGACGACGGCTACAGCTACCCGCCCGACGCCACAGCCCACTGTGGCCCAGCCGGCGGTAGCGGCGACTACCACCACGCAGGCGGCACACCGTCCCAGGCCCGCGGTTGTGCCCCTGCAGGTGACTCCGATACCGGTCACGACATCGACCGTATCGGTACCGACGCAGCCTGCAGCTCCGGCAGTCCTGGCAACTCCGGCCCCTGGGCCGGCCGAGGAGAAGGAGGCAGAGAGGTCGCCATCACCATCTGGCGGCTCCTACGACTCGGACTCCGATTCTGCCGAGTCCACCCCTTCTTCTCATGAGTCCCCACCACTGGGATTCGAAGAGCCAGCTCCGGAGTCTGCGCCGGAGGACGTCCGCCAGTTCTCGGCGATTCTCCTCTGGATGGCCACAGCCCTTGGCCTGAGGGTGACTGAACCTGCTCCCCAAGCCCAGGCCCCGGTCTTCCAGTACTTGGAAGCCCGCCCACCATCGACCGCACCGCTGCCATTCCTGCCTACCTTGGTGGAGGCGATGAAGCAGCTGTGGGCGAAGCCGGCGTCAGCACAGCCTATTCCTCATAGGCTGGAGCATTTGTAGAGGACACAGAAGGAGAACGCGAAGTTCCTCTTTCAACACCCTGTACCTAATTCCATCGTGGTCGAGTCGGCGCAGACGAAGGGAGGTAATCGAGCATATACCACCCCTCCGGACCGTGAAGGACGGAAGCTCGATACCTTCGGCCGAAGGTTCTACTCGGCATCGTCCCTGGTGGTCAGGACGGTGAACACGATGGCATGCCTCGCGGCATACCATCGCAACCTGTTCGACCGACTTGGCCCGCTCCTCGCTGACTTGCCGGAGGAGTCACGCGCCTCAGCCATGCAGATCTTCGGCGAGGCCGTTGCGGTGGCTACACAGCAGCTCGCCACCTCGAGGCACGCCGCGGAGGCTACCTCGAGGGTGATGGTCGGTGCCGTAGCCCTCCGACGCCACGCGTGGCTCCGGTCCTGTGGGCTCCAGGAGGACAGCCGTCGAAGGATTGAAGACCTTCCCTTCAACGGCGAAGGGCTGTTCCATTCCTCCACTGACGAGGCCATGGATCACCTCGTCAAGGCCTGGCTGACAGCGAAGAAGATGGGCATAAACCAGCCTGCCCAGACTCGCCGCTCCTTCCAGCCGAGGCCTACGTGGAGAAGGTCCTCCTCTTCGTCGGCGTACCAGCCGCGGTCTCCGCGGTCGACCGCGTCGAGGCCGTCGACCTCTTCGGCTTCCAGGAGGCTTCCCAGATGGCGCCCATCTTCGTCGTCTAAGAAGTCGTCCTCGGGAGTGAAGTCCCGGTTTTGACGGCCTTCGCAGGACTCCACCCGTGCCATCCTTCGCCCTCCCAGTAGAGCTGTTCCACCACCCGAGCCTGGCCAGGCACCTCGACCGCTGGCGGGAGATCACTGCGGACTCCTGGGTACTTACCATCGTCCGCCTGGGGTACGCCATCGAGTTCCAGGCTATTCCGCCACGGGGTGTCTACTATTCCACCCTGGCCAGCTCGGCTCTACTGGAAGAGGTCCAGTCCCTCCTCGAGAAGGGAGCGATCGAGAGGCTCCCGCCTTCAGCCAAGACCACCGGCTTCTACTCGAGGTACTTCACGGTGCCGAAGGCGGACGGATCCCTGCGGCCCATCCTAGACCTCCGAGGGGTGAACGAATACATCCGCCCCAAGAGGTTCATGATGGTCACGCTGCCGTCGATCCTCCCCTTCCCTCCGCTGGGGGACTGGTTTGCGTCCATAGACCTCAAAGACGCCTATTTCCACATCTCGATCCGCCCGCAGCACCGGCGTACCTTCGGTTCGCGATCAACGGCACCAGCTACCAGTACCGGGTGCTGCCGTTCGGGCTTTCCACCGCACCGAGGGTGTTCACCAAGTGCATGGCTCCAGTCGTGTCCTTCCTGCGGACGAGAGGCGTCTCTGTCTGCCCTTACCTGGACGATTGGCTATTGGTGGCGTCCTGCAAACAGAAACTGTACAGGGACATCCATCGGACTTTGTCCCTTCTCACTCGGCTCGGACTCAGGGTCAACCCCAAGAAGTCCCATCTCGAACCCACCCGGGTTCTCGACTTCATCGGGGCGACCCTTGACTCGGTATCGGTGAGGGCCTTCCTCCCAGACGAGAGGGCGCGGACGCTTTGTCGGGCGGCATCCGCTGCCTTCGAGACCTCGACGCTGTCAGCGAGGAGGATCCAACAGCTCCTCGGCTACATGGCCTCGACCACCGCCGTAACCTGCCTCTCCAGGTTACGCGCACGGCCGCTCCAGCACTGGTTCGTCAGGGCCTTCGATCCACTCTGGGATGACCAGCGCCGCCGGTACCGTCTGCCCCAACAGATACGTCGATCGCTCTTGTGGTGGCTGTTGTACCGGAACTTGCTGTCGGGCATGCCGTTCCGCGAACCCAGGCCGTCGGTCACGATAACGACGGATGCCTCGCTTTTTGGCTGGGGAGCGCACACCGGAGATCTCCGGGTCCGAGGCCGGTGTATGGACGACGAGTTGTTCCTCCACATCAACTCTCTCGAACTGTTGGCGATCCACAAGGCCCTGAGAGCATTCCGACACCTGGTCACGGGCCGCACGGTGCCTGATCCTCACGGACAACACGACGGCGGTCTGCTATGTGAACAGGCAAGGCGGGACGCACTCCACCACGCTGCTGGCCATCGCACTCGATCTTTGGAACTGGTGCGTCCCGCTCCGGATACACCCTGTGGCGGTTCACCTGGCGGGGCAGGAGAACACCACGGCGGACGCTCTCAGCAGGGACACCACCTCCCATCACGAGTGGTCCCTGTCCGGCGAGGCCTTCCGGATGCTTCGGGACCGATGGGGCGAGCCGACCATCGACCTCTTCGCGACCAGCCAGAACGCGAAGTGCAACCTGTTCTGTTCGAGGGCCGATCACGATCGCCGCTCCATCGGCGACGCCTTCCAGTTCCCGTGGGACGAAGGACTGATCTACGCCTTCCCTCCGTTCCCGCTCCTGGGCCGCGTGATCGCGAAGATCATCGTGGACCAGGCGGACGCGATCCTGGTAGCGCCGTACTGGCCGAGGCAGCACTGGTTCGGACCCCTGATCGAGGCCGCCCGGGGCAGGACTCTCAGGTTTCCAACGGTACCGGACCTGCTGTCTCTCTCCGACGGACTGGTGTTGCACCCGGACCTGCCGCTGTTGGCCCTCCATGCCTGGAGGATATCGCCCTAGACGATCCAGCCATCGGGAGCGTCCTGACCGCGGCCAGGAAGGAGCCCACGCGAAGGAACTACCACTATAAGTGGCAGCGCTTCGTGGCCTTCGCCGAGGAACGTCGAGAGCCGGTATCGCCTGTCACCCTGCGTACCGTGCTCCACTTCCTCCTCCATCTCCGGCAACAGGGCCTGGCCTTCCCGTCGCTCAAGGTCTACCTTGCCGCGATCGTAGCATACCAGCCGCCACGATCCCCGTCGGCCGCTCTCTTCAGGGACGGTACCGTCAAGCAATTCCTGAAGGGCCTGCAGCACCTTTACCCGCCGGTATCGCCGCCGCTACCGCCGTGGTCGCTGTCATTGGTGCTGTCCCAGCTGACGAAGCCACCCTTCGAGCCCATGGCCACGTCGGACGACAGGCTGCTCGCGATGAAGACCGCGTTCCTAGTGGCCGTCACCTCTGCCAGGCGGGCGGGAGAGTTGACGGCGCTACGGTGCGATGAGCCATACTTAGTTTTTCATCGCGACAAGGTGGTCCTCCGGCCTGACATTTCCTTCCTGCCGAAGGTGGTGTCCAACTTCCACCTCAGCCAGGACATCATCCTGCCGGCCTTCTACCCGGACCCACGACACCTCTGGAGCGTTCCCTCCACTCCCTTGATGTGCGTCGGGCGCTGGCCTTCTATAAGGACAGGACTGCAGCCTACAGACAGACACCCCACCTGTTTGTCTGTTATGGCAGGCGTCGGAGAGGCCACAAAGTGTCCACCCAGCGCTTCTCTAAGTGGGTGGTGCAGACTGTTCTACTGGCGTATGAGCTTGCCAGGAAGCCTCCGCCAGACCTGCTTCGGGCCCACTCCACCAGGGCCGTGGCGACATCTGCTGCCCTCCTGCGAGGCGTCGACCTGTCGGAACTCTGCCGTGTGGCGACCTGGTCCCAGCCGTCGACCTTTGTGCGCCACTACAGGCTCGACTGCTGTTCCAGGAGAGATGCCCGGTTCGGTCATGCTGTGCTGTCTTCTGTGCTGTAGGGTCTGGGACCTGACCCACGATCCTACTGGTAAGCTACACAGTCTCCTAATGTATGAGGCACAGAGACCACGAGAAGAAGAACAGGTTGCTTACCTGTAACTGTGGTTCTTTCAGTGGTCATCTGTGCCCTCTGATCCCCGCCCTGCCTTCCCCTCTTTTTCAGGTCCCATCTGCTTCAGCGGACCAGAACTGAGGAGAGACCGTTAGTCGGCGGGAGGAGCATGCGCAGTACCGATGTGGGGGAGGGGTTCCCGCCAAAGCTAACGAGCTCTAGAATCTTCCGAACGCTACCGCACAGGCGCGAAAGCTCCTAATGTATGAGGGCACAGATGACCACTCGAAGAACCACAGTTACAGGTAAGCAGCCTGTTCTTTCTCTAGTTGAATAGCCTATCTTAAACATCTGTTTGCCTTTCTTAATTATTAATTGGTCTTTGCATGAGTTTGAGTGTTTAGGAAGTAGAACTTGCTCTCCACACCTGAATTACATCTAGTTGTTTATGTTAAGTATTATATGGAAGTTTGGGGAAACAGCATTGCTGGATCGTTTTAATGGAGGAGGAATCCCAGGG
>CAOKZL010003004.1:0-137594 GCA_948472985.1 Iguana delicatissima
AAAAGGGAAAGTTAAACGTGTGTGTGTGGATTATACAGTGAGCCCTCCACTTTTAAAGTTAGGGACACTGTCCCCCACCAGGAAAACAACAGAAGAGGAACGATGTCCTAGAATCTTGGGGCCTTTCTACAGTACACTGCTATGATGCTGTTATTCCACTTCCAACAATCCTATGGAATCCTGGGGTTTGCAGTTTGGGAGAGACGTTTAGTTTCAGCCAGAGAGTTCTTTGGCCTCAGTAAATTGCAAACCCCAGAACTCCACAGGATTTTGGGGAAGTGGAAAAACACACTCAACAGTGTAGTGTGGAAAGGCCCATAGAATCACAGAGCTGGAGGAGGCCACAAACACTATCGAGTCCAACCCCATTCTGCCATGCAGGAATACACCATTGAAGCATTCCCAGAGTGTCGGGGCCGGGGGGCCCCCTTGATTCGTCAGGAAACTTTATGGTTGCTTGGCTGGCTTGATGGCGAGTGGGATGACCTGGCCGGGGGGGGAGGGGGAGCCTCTGCAAATTGAGTCTGGGTCTCTAAAAACACAGGGGAAGGGTCTCACCCCAAACCGCCCCCCTTTCCCCCCTTTTCAAGCTTCCCCAGCGTGCTGGGCTTCAGATCGACTATGATCGAATCATCAATGTGCTGAATCTGAAGGAATCAACAGAACACAACAATTCTGTACAATCCTGTGCAGAGCTTGGAAAAATTCCCGTGTGGGGCCTACAGCTCCCAGAATGCCCAGTTTGGCATTTTTTTTTTTTTTTTTGAGGTAGGGGGGGGAAGAGAGGAGATTTCAAGATCATGAGTAGCCCTTTAAAGTCTAAGCTAAAATCCAGGGCAACTTAACCACCCTGACAAAGGGGAGTCCACCAGCCACAACTGCGGGCCCCCTTTAGAACCCCCCCCACCTCTAGTGCCATACCCTTTCAGGGCAAAGTGGGCTTACGCCCCCTCCCTCCAAACGGGAAAAGGTTTGGACTGGATGACCCCGGGGGTTTTTTCCAACTCTATGATTCCAACAGCTCTTTCTCTCTCCCCTCCTCCCCAAGAACGAGGCGGAGTGGGAGGGGGGCCCCGGGGCCATCCAGTCCAACCCCTGCTGAGTGCAAGGACATCCCAGGAGAGAGCTGCCCCACCTTTTTCTGAAGATGACCAAAAAAGGAGACCCCTTCTCCACCTCTCTAGGCCCTTGATTCCACTGCCCAACCGCTCTCACCGCCAAGAAATTCCTTTTAATATTCAACTGAATTCTGCCTTCCTATAACTTAAACCCATTAGCCCCGGTCCTCCCTCTGGGTCAGCAAAGAACAGGCCTGCCCCCTTGTCTCTGGGGCAGCCCTGGAGGTATTTAAAGAGTGTGATCATGCCCCCAACTAAATTTCTCTTCATCAGGCTGAACATGCCCGGCTCCTTCAACCTCTCCTCCTATGTTTTGTTCTCCATACATCTCTTATCATCCTCATTGCCCTTCTTTTGAACTTACTCCAACTTCTCTCTTAGAATGAGGTGCCCGGGACTAATGCAGGACTCCCAATGAGGCCTGACCAGGACAGAATATAGGGGGATTATTACTTCCCTTGACTTGGAAATTCTGCTTCCATAAAGGCAGGTTAAGATAGCATTTGCCTTCTTTGCTGCAGCATTACCCCGCTGGCTCCTATTCAGTTTATGATCAACGATAATCCCAAAGTCCTTTCCACATGTAGTATTGCTGAGCCAAGTATTCCCCATTCTTTTTGTGCTTTTGGGTTTTTTGTGACCTAAATGTTGAATTTTGCATTCGTTCTGCTGAATTTCATTAATGTAGCCCAGTTTTCTTTTTTTAGAGGTCCTTTTAAACCCTTATCCCTACCTCCTATGTGTTAGCTGCCCCTCTTAGTTTTGGAAATCTGATAAGGATTCCCTCCATCTCATCATCTAAACTACTGATAATTAATGAGTCCCCACTGATTTCTATGGATGGTTGTGAAAGCTGGACAGCGAAGACAGCTGACAGGAGGAGATTCAGGTCATTTGAAATGTGGGGCTGAAGGAGAGTTCCTCGGATTCCCTGGAGTGCCAGGAAGACAAATAAACGGGCCCCGGACCAAGAAAGCCCGAACGCTCCCTAGAACCCAAGATGACTAAACTGAGGCTGCCGTACTTTGGAGACATCACGAGGCGCACGGCTTGTTGGGAAACAGAGGAAGGCTAGGAATACGTTAGGGAAGGGAGGAGCCTGCCCTGGGGATGGATAGACTTCGCCAAGGAAGCCACCGCTGCCCTGAGCAGGACGGGGGGGTCCCTCGTCGGGAGAGCTGGAAGCCCCTTTAAAGGGGGCCACCCAACCCAACCCTGCCCTGCAGTTTGGGAAAAAAGGACTTCCTGAAAAATGCTCCAAACTACCTCTCTTTAAAGACCTCCAAAGGCAAAGAGCCCACCCCGGCCCTGCCGGGCCCTTGGGGCCCACCGTCAAACTAAAAAGTCCTCCCAGGGTTTACGTGGAATCTCTTCTCTTGCGACCCTGAACCCACTGGTTGGCGTTCTGGTCTCTGGCTCTGCAGAGTGCTTAGGATGCTTGGAGATTGCCCCAGGGCAGACAACTTGAGGGCAAGGGGAAAGGGGAAAGGGGACAGGGCTCCATTGGACGCAACGGCTTCCTCCGTCCCACTCCATGGTGGACCCCCCCTAACTCTGAACCCATGTAGCGGCAGCACCTTGACTGCTGTTTATGCAAAAAACAGTCTTAAGGGTTTCCCCCTTTTTTTTCTGGACACTTACCGATCCACTTATCAAGGAGAAACAGCCAGGATAATAAGGGCGGCAGGGCCAATGTTGCATGGACGATCTCATCTCAGGTTGCCTCTGGGGGGGGAAAGGTACAGTGAGCCGGGAGCACTCTGTGCCTAGCAGAAGGTCCCACAACCAATGCAGGAAAACACACAGACACACAACCTGAATGTAAAATTAGCTGAGTTCACGGAGGATTGCAACACCCTCGAAGAAGAGCTATCGATGCCCACAAAGGTTAACCTGAGGTGTGCTACAATATCACAGCTATGCCCCCTTTTCCCCATTTTCCCCCCCTGGAACCCCCCTTTAAAAAAGCTAGTCAGCTGCCCTGGGTGACAGAGTTCTGCAGCGCTGGCAAGCGTGGTGCTGAGGATGACACGACCACCCTTTTGGGGGCTGGAGGCCCCGTCCTTCAGCACCCTGCATAACTCAGTTAACACGGCCTCTGACAAAGAAGCCCCTTTTTTACACCTGCTAACCTGGCTTCTTTTTTCCTCCTCAACCTCTGTCTAGCCAGAAGGTTTTTAAGCAGCATCAGCATTAAAAAAAGTGAAGGTGGGATGGGGAACACAGACGCTCAGTGACAGGCTGCAGCAGTGAGACTGCAGTAAACAATGCAATAATAGATCCACAAGTTTGCCCAGCAAAATAGAAATCGCAAGAAGAGAGGAGGCTGGTGAAAAAACAGTCATCCCTGGGAGCATCTTAGATGCAGCCTTCAAGGGTTTTGGGAAAATTTCCAAAATCTTTTTTGGTTTATTTTATGCAAACCGATCCAGCTGTTTCATTTCAGGTGTGCATATCACTAGTTTTGGATAAAAAGTTTACGGGAAAATGTGCTGAGCTGCTCTCGCTCCCCTTTTCCCAAAGGGCCCTTTCCCCTGCCTCTGGCCCCAAATTTCCTCTTAAAGAAGTCAAGGAACTCGCGGGACTTCTTTAACCAAGGCCTCCCTGTGAATGGGAGTCCAGATAAAGTCATACCTGTTGCTCCCGGCAGGGGGCGCCTCATTCTCCCTCCTCTGCTCTCCCCAGGTAGAGCACTCTGCGCATGCTCAGGGGACTGATTTCCCCCCAGAACAACCCTGCCAGCTGGGCAGCTCCTGAGAGGAATAAAGCTGAACAAAAACCTGCCCTTTGGAATTACAGATACAGGGAAATAATATTTCTCTCTGGAAGACATTGACTATTGGGAAGCTAACAAGCTGTTGCTCCTTTTTAAAAATTTAAAACAGGGACATAATTGTGTTGGAAAGCTCTTGAAAACGTGCTGTGTATTAAGAAATATTGTAAAATATATTTAATTATAGGTTGGGTGCTGAATAAACCGTTTTCCTTCAGAAGCGAGGCCACATCCTTCAACTGTATAAAAATGACAAAAGTGACTAATTAAAAGGAATAAATTATTTATAACAATTTACTTCTGCTTTCTGTTTCTAGATGGTGATAATGATAAAGGGGCCCTAAAGTTAAGTACATATTGTGTGTTTAATAATCAGTGTATCTCTGACTTCCCCTATGTCCCCTTGGGGAAAAGGGGGAAACCCCCAGTTTTGGAGATGAAAAAGATCCATCTTTAACTCCCCCGCTGTTGTCCTTAGAAATCCTGGGGGCTTTAAATTCCAAGAGGTTTTCAGAATTCTCTAATGCTGAAATTCTCTAACTCCTCTGAACTGCTAAAGCTCCCAACTTTCAGTTCCCAAGGATCCTGGATACCTGGCTGTACTACAGAATTAAACTGATTTAATTATCAACTCTTCTCTTCTCACGACATGTACTAAAGACCTCTCCATACTACAAATCCCAGGATACTTTCCGATGGAGCCACGGGATTAAGGGGGCATTAAAAGGGGCCGGAACTCTTCAGATATTCCCCCGGGCTTGATACCGGTGAGCAAGGCGGGTTGTGTTTCTCCTCTCCGCTCACGACCGGACTTCTCTGATGGCTGATCCACCCTTTTTACCAAAATTCTCCTGCAGCTCCCTCCGCTACCCACCTTTCCCCTTTCATCCCAAAGACCACTTTCCACATTGCATATCTCACCTCTTCTATAGTCGCTGCCATGGCCCCACAGGCCAAGAGGGCAACCAAGATCAGCCCGAGCCTTTTTTCATGGCTTGCGTCGGGTTGCCCCTCTCCGCAAAAATGGAGGCGGCAGGGCAGGGGGAGGAAGGACACCCACCGGCCCCCGGCCCTGGACCTTGGCTCTTCCTTTCCCCGGAATTTGCGAGAGCTGGAAGGGGAAGAGCTGTGGGCACGCATGGTCAACCAATGGGAGGCACGGCCCAATAAATAATTGACCATATTTAGGGGAATGCCTGATGTCTCTGATTTAGGGCCCGCCTGGCCCACACGGGAGGAAGCCTTCTCTTCCTTGCCCACAAAGTACTTTACCCCAAAAATTCTTGGAGGACGGGGCTGCCAGGGATGAACGCTGGGAGACGTCTGGCCCAGCAGCATCAGAGTGTGGTCAAGAGGCGGCGGAAGGAAAAGCAAGCTCAGCGGGGGCGCTTCTGGCTGAGCCGCCTGGGAAGGGCAAGGCCGCCCCCCGCCGGTTTCCTGGAGACCCAAGGCCCCCTTTGCGGTTTTTTGTCCCTCCAGGTCTGACTTTATTCCCAAGGCCCCCTTTTGGGCCTCCTTTTAAATTTTGAAAAATTTCCAAAAAACTCTCTATCCTTGTCGTGTCTCTTTCATGGCTTCCAACTGTCCCCACTCAGCACATACACTCCCAGTTAATCCTCTGCTGTCCCATTTTCAGCTGCATTTAAAATGTCCCAGTTTCTCTCCTTCCCACTTTTTTTCCTCAGTCTACTTTCTGTTGCTGCAAACTAAGTTCAAAATGTAGAAGTAGTTTGCATTCAGTTTACTCTGCAGGGGGGGAGGAACGGAGGGGGCAAAAAACTTACTCTTCTCAGTTGGCTCATGTGGGTTTGTTTCTTTATTTTGATCCCTTGAGAGAAACCAATTTTTAATAGTAACACAAAAGGATCTGGTAGGACCTTTCAGACTAACTGAGAGAAAGAAGTTGGTAGCACAAGCTTTCCTAGACTTAAGCGGGCCCTTTTTCAGATACTCTATGATAGCCATGTTTAAATATTTGAAGGGATGTCATGTCGAGGAGGGAGTGGGCTTGTTTTCTCCCCGCTCTTGAGACCAGGACAAGGAGCAATGGATGCAAGCTGCAGGGGGGGGATTCCACCTGAACCTCAGGAAGAAATTTTCCCGACGGTCAGGGCTGTCCAGCAGTGGAATGTGCTGCCACGGAGTGTGGTGGAGTCTCCTTCTTTGGAGGGTTTTTTAAATGGAGGCTGGATGGCCACTTGTCGGGAGGGTTTTGAGGGTTTTCCTGCATGGCAGGGGGTTGGACTGGATGGCCCTTGTGGTCTCTTCCAACTCTACATTTCCATGACTCTATGATTCTATGATTATTCTCCCGGTGGGAGACCATTTGAAAAGCATTTCTTTTTTTAACACATAAAAAACCTATTTTAAAGACCTCCTCTGTAAAAAAACGCTTTCCAAACAGTCTCCCCGGAGGAACACATTATGAGATAGAGGAATGAGGTAATATGGTTTATCTTTTTACAAAGCCATTATCCTGCTGTAATAGTGATTTACTTGTCTCCCCCTGATAAAGCTCAATAATGTTTTGAAATTTTCGCAGTACATGTAGTTTTAATTGTATTCTGTTTAATCTTTCATGGTGAAGTTTTTGGGTTTCCCCTTATGAGAGAAAGGTGGGGTAAGTAATTAATTAAATTTCTTCATTGGTGAGACGTGGATAAAATCTATTGGGAGGAGGTCCTTCACTGAGCTCCTTTTCCCTGTTTGTCCACCTTTGGGGGAAGAGACCCACCGCCTTTCCCGCCACCCCTTGCCCCAGACTTCCTCCCGTTCCCTGGCTCACCGTCAGGACGCATCGTCCAAACAACAGCAAACCCTTTAAATCAGGGAAGGGCAAAGCCTGGTCCATGGGGCAAAATGCAACCCCCAGGCCCCATTTTGAAGTCCTTTAGGCAGACCTCAATAAATTCCCTTTAAATATATTATTTTTAACATTTAAAAATGTTCCCCTCATACATTTTGGGCCATTTCTCGCCCCCCAAAAGGCCAGGTCACCTGAAAAATGACATCACTTTACCTCTTCAAGAAACCCACAATACCCCCCGATGAAAAAAAAAACGAATTAGCAAAAACGGTGGTCAGAAGTGTTGTGACCTGGGCCATTTTTGCAACCAGACTGTTATAGCGCTATGATTCCCCAAACTTTCAACATCCTATAGAATCAGCCGGCCCCTCCCAAAACTGCAAACCCCAGGATTCCATAGGAGGTTGAAAGTGCAATAATAGCACTATAACAGTCTAGTGCGGAAATGGCTTCGGTGTGGCAAAACACAATGGTCAGCCCTTCAAGGGGAGGGGGAGTGCCAGAGTGAAAATGGCCCCCACCCCCTCCACAGTTGCCTGCTTTAAAAAGTGGGTGGCCAGCCCCTCGCCCATTCTTTCCCCCACAGACCAGAGGGCCCTTGGGCACTCTCTGTCGCCCTCCAGCCATGCACTGCAAAAGCTTCCACCAAGCTTCCTTGTCTTGTGGTAAACCTTATTCCCACTCTCTGCTCTGGGAAATGTCCTCCAATAAAAGTAGCATTTACAGATTCTGGTTGCTCCCTTTGGGGTTTCTAGAAAAGTTTTGTGCTCCCACACATTTCAGAGTTCATCCGAGTCTCCTTCTCTTGTGTCTCCGTTTCCATTGGAACTCACCCAACAGAGACAAACCTGCCAACACAAACCCGCTTATTGAACCTCCTGTAATCATCCTTTCTGTCTTATCTGGATTGTTTAAGGTTTTTCCTCTTGGTCCAGCCCCTTCCCAGCAGAATTTCCATCACGTCACCTGGACATGATAGGAGAATAGAGCAAGGGTGGCTAATGCCTGACCCCAAATCTAGGGGTTTCACGGAGAGAGAAGAGGAAAAAGAGGAGCCTGCAGGTCCCAGGTGGCCACAGGTCTATTTCTATGGCCCTTAGATGCAGAATTATTTTTTTTAAAAAAAGGAGGAAGAGGGAGGAGGATGGTAATTTCACCTGCTTTTGGTCCGCAATGGACCGAAATGGGGGAAAACTGACTTCTGGATCACTTCCTGTTGACCTTTTCTTTAAAACAGGAAGTCATGGAGAACTTCATTTCCGGGCCATGTCCTGGGCCCTTTCACAATTTACCTTTTCGCGGTGCTGGGGCATGGGGATCGCGCGAGCAGCCTCTTGCGAGAGGCTCTCGCATCCCTGCTGCTTCGCCTCCGCAGCCGCTGCCTACTAGCGAGCAGGCAGCGCGAGGGCTCCTCCTCTTCCTTCCACAGCGCAGCCTGGGATTTTCCCAGGCTGCGCTGGGGCATGACGCATGAGTGTCGTGGCTCAGGAGGCTCTGCCCGTACGCGAAATGTGCGCGGGGCCCTGGAGCGATGCGCAATCGCTCACCATTTTCAGCTACAAGGTGAAAATGAAATAGTGCATGACTGGCGCCTGCCGGCCCCAACAGCATCACATAATTGCAAGGACATCATGTGGATCTCTCCTCGCAATTGCACAATGCTCCAGAGGCCCTTTCGCATGGCGAAGGCCGTGTGAAAAGGGCCCTGTTGAAAAAAAGTCTCCCTCAAGCCTAAAATATGGCAAAGATGTCCCCACACCCCAGGAGACATGAGGGCGCATTTACAGGGATTGAATTTTTTCAGAAAGTTTTGTCGCAGTGACCAGTCACGCATGCATTCACATAAGGCTAACTGAAGGTAAAGAGAGGAAAGGTTTTAAGATAGTGAGATTTCCGAGTGAAATGGACAACATTTATCCATCTAGAAGAGCAGTGAAGAAGCTGCCATGTGGCTTAGACTTGCATCTAAGGACTGTACAATTGGAAGTCAGAGTGACGTCTGGCAACCAATACACTGCACATGAACTGGCCAAAACTGGGGGTTTAAATATTCTCTTTCCCTCCCTGAAGGGGTGTGAGTTAATTGCTTTCTGGCAAGAGTAAACAAAAGCGGTCTGGAATGGGCTGATCGTCTTACTTTGGGGGACAAAACCTTGATGGGAGTCCTGACAGCCTCTCCACGTCTTGGCTGGGGGAAGGTTTCAGTAGGAAATGCACAAAGCAGGCTGCCATGTGCTTGCAACAGGGAGGTGCTATTCATTTAATGTGTTCCTGTTTTCCAAGAGAAGAGAGCTTATTTTCTCCTTTCTGGGAAATGCTTTGACTATGTAGAAAGTGAAAGTACCGTCACTTTAAGATGAGGGACAGGGTGCTGGGGAACTCCAAATAGTCCCCTACGTGATTCTGAGCACGTATATCCCTTTCTAGTCTCAGGTTTGTCCTGCGTCAAGGAAAGAGAGCACTGTTGGTGGATGACAGTGTCATGGATCAGAAGAAGTCTCTTCTTTCTACACAAGTCACAATGTTTCCCAGAACGGCAGAGTTTATTTCATTACTTTGTGAAAATATCCCATCTCACCCCACTTCTCACCAGCTTTGCATGGCACTTGTGGCTGAATCTTCTCCCATTTGGAGTTTTCTTCCAAGCTGTAAGAACAGCCTGATGAAGCAAGAGGACCCGAAACCTGATGGGGCGCGTCGGAAGCATCCATAGGAGCATTCTTGATCCTTACCTGAAACAGGTGGATTATAAGGCTCTCACTTCCTGCATAGTCACGACCCTTCCCAGAGGTGGAGGGGATTCCTTTCAGTGCCGTTAGCAGCCCACACCACAATGGGCCCAGGTGCTCCGCTCAGGCCTTTCCAGTTGTTCTTGAATATCAGCCAAGGACTGTAGCATGGATGGGAATGTTGTCAGGATGCAGCCCCTGGCAGGCCCCAGCCAGCAGAGGCAAGGGTGGGGAAAGCTATGTCTAAACTGCCTGGGGGGCTGCCCAATTCCCAACCCTGCTGGATGGGTTCCTGGCTCCAGCCACAGGAGTTCATGGTAACTGGTCTTCTCCTTGCCCAGGGCTCGGGGCTTGCGTGCATTTGGCTTCTGCAGCTGGGGAGGCTTCTCCCTGCCACCAGTTTGGCTGGACTCTGCGCGGCACCTTCCAGCATCAACTGCTTTCTCAACAAGTGTGATGCCAAGTGTTGAATACTGCAAGTGGGCAATGCCCAGCTGCCCTTCTGGGCTCCCTAGACCCAGCATGCAGAAATGTTCCAAAATAAGGGGACAACAGTGGGCCTCTTTCATGGAGCCATGGGGGGAAGGGGGAGAGCCTTCCCAAGCCCAACTGACCTTAGCATTTGGACCAATCGATGTCTTCAGGAGGTTCATTCCAGAGGGAGGGGGCTCAGCCCCTGACATCTCAGCAAGAAGTGGGATGCTCCTGCTGATATCAGAACATGCCTCCTCACGTTTCATCTTCCCTCCAGGGCCCTGGGAATTTGAGAGGCTCACAGAACCAAAGAGCTGGGGCAGAGACAGGAAGGGCTGCCTTGGGCAACTTTCTGCCAGTGGAGGAGTCCACCGCTGAAGCCCTCCAGAGAGACCCATCTGGCCTCTCTTGAAAGACCTCCAAAGGAGGAGGAGAGCCCACCAGTCCCCAAGGCAGAATAGATCTAGCATGGTGCTGGGATCGGAACCAAATTCTCAGGAGCCCTCATGCCAAATACGCCCTTCTCCGTGAAGGAGAACACATTTGTTTTCCCCTGGACCCCAATCTCATCCTATTTGTCCCTCCAACAAGGAGCTATCATACCATTCTGTGTCCACAGAGCATTTCAGGCTTTGCTGAGTTTTGGGGCTGAGTCCGGAACTAGACTGTTTGCAGTCCAATGGAGTCCTGTACATTCTACCTTGTTCAGTGAAGTCTTTGGATGATGGAACAAAAGGCATCCTTTGCAAGTGGCACCAAATCTGGAGGGGTGCCCTACATCCCAGAGAATGGGATCAGGATGCAAATGACATTGTCAACCTGGAGAGAGCTGGGCCATGCAGAACAGGAGATTTTACAGTGGGCAAGCTCTTCTCCTTGTCTCCTTCCCTTTTTCCAAGGGCTGAAACTCTAGGGCCAGCCTCCTTGGAAATAAGTGTGAGAGCAGCCAGTTCTTCTGAAACAAGGGAAGGGTCCCTCCGTCAGTTTGGGCGCTTGCAATGAACTGCTTGAGGGCGCACAGGCCTTGAAATGTAACCTCAATAAAGGACCTGGGTATCTCTGTAGATCAGTGGTTCTCAACCTGTGGGTCCCCAGATGTTTTTGGACTTCAGCTCCCAGAAGCCCTGAGCATTGACCATAGTGGCTGGGGCTTCTGGGAGCTGAAGTCCACAAACATCTGGAGACCCACAGGTTGAGAACCACTGCTGTAGATGCTGTAGAGCAGTGGTTCTCAACCTGTGGGTCCCCAGATGTTCATGGACTTCAGCTCCCAGAAGCCCCAGCCACTATGGTCAATGCTCAGGGCTTCTGGGAGCTGAAGTCCACAAACATCTGGGGACCCTCAGGTTGAGAACCACTGCTGTAGAGCATTTCCACGGCTCTCCACGGGGTGAAGGGCTTTTCTTTCTCCTCAGTTATGTAGCAGTTCTTGTTTTGGACATTTAAAAATTTGAAACGCAATTCTTCTCATTATCCGGATGCTGAATCTTAAAAATACACGTTTAAGCAAAAACTAAAGAGCAGGAGGTTTCCTATGAATATTATGGCAGGCAACAAAAAAAAAGGCAGCATTCGTATCCAGAAGAAAATAAACATAACACCCTGGATTCTTTTGGGTCCTCATGTTGGCACAGCCTGTGGGGCATTACCTGTAGACGAGGGGATTTTATCCAAAATACTCTAGGATATTCTGCCTTGCCTTGGATAGGCTTTAGAAGAACAAAACAACCATGGGAATTTTGTGGGATTTTCTGATGTAGATGGAAATATTAATATATAGATAGTTAGCCCTGTGGGTCATTTCAGAAGCAGTGGACGCTCAGTGTGCCCACCGGCTATATATCAACTGTTACGTCTGAAGGTCTTGTGGCTTAACAAAAGTCACCTTACGGTGTGTCCTTTTCCGGCATGACCTCCACGCTCACGAACGAGAGGTCAGGCAAAGCATCCCCTCCCATTATAGTCAATGGACACAGCGGGTGTGTGTGCACACTCCCACAGGCGTGTGCACGATGCGCCAGCTGACTACACCAGGACGTGACACTCACGTTTTCTGTTTTACGCAGGACTCCCGGAACAGAACCCCCGCACAGAGGGCAGGCACACCGCATGTCATTTTCCCACCTGTTTCACTAAATGTTTGGTTTACGTTATCACACGTCCATGTGGTCTTCCAGATGCAGGTAAAATGTCTTCTTCTGGTAGAACAGGGATTGATGAATGTTGTTTTAAGAGTAACAATAAAATGTTAGGTGCCACTTTATTAGTCATTATTGAAAGAGTTTATCCCCAGAAACATAACTGGTTAAATGACGTTTTATTGCAAAGGGAAGCAGAAGGAACTATATTCAGTTAGACCCTGTGAGCTAAATTTGGGCCTGGATTTGGCTTCATTTTTATGAAAGCTCTCTCTTTAGCAGTTTTTTTTTTTAATGAGGGGGGCTGTTTGCTTCCTTTCGGGGAGGGGCTTGTGCCCAATAAAAGCATCACCACTGACGAGTGTTTCGGGCTTTGTTTAAAGGTCAACACGGCTACACCCGCATCTGTTAAAGCACGCGGCACCAACGGGAAGTGTGTGGATGGGAATACACCCCCATTATTTCTTTCTGAAGTGCTAACCGATCTCTGTTCCCCTTTAGAAATTACTGGCCCATTTAAACCACTTATTGTGATCCTCTAACATGTCTGCAGTAAAGTGCGGGGCTTCTCTGTTCTCTTCCACCATGGCATCAACCACCCGAAGCAGTTCGGCCACCTGCTCCTCCCTCTCCCTGCCTCGAGCCCGGTTCTCAAAGCCAGGCACCGGCCCCCACACCGGGCAACGTGCCTCTGAAGATCTGCGTTTCTTTCCTTCAAGCATGCTTTGAGAGGCATACCTTCCAGATCGTCTTTGCAAGTGAACAAAGTGATCATGTAATCCTTTGCTTTAACACCAAAAATCCTTTGGATGAACTGAGCAACCATTTTTTCGTCTTCAGTGAAACGAAACATTTGCATGACTTGTATAATTGCATGTGGACCTGGGTAGCACCAGTGCAAAGACTTCTTAACTGCTTTGAAAATCTCTTCTAGTGTGGCATGGGTGTGGGAAAATCCAGGAGTATCAATAACCACAATTTTCCTACCATCAATCACAACCTCACCCTTTTCACACTTGTCTGTCACGCAGACGGGTCTGAAGGCAAACTTAAAGTGCTCACGTCCCAGGATGGTGTTGCCTGTGGAACTTTTCCCATTTCCAATACTACCAGTGAGGACAATCCTCAATTCTGATGCTGAAACAAAGAAGAGGAACGACGTGAGAAGCTGTCCTGGGAGGTGAATTGGACTGGTATTGTTCCGACCCATCACTGGTAGGACGACCCTGAAGCACGATGGCTAAGCTGGCTAGATGGCCCATGGCTAGGAGCCATTGGGGGACTCTAAGAGGAGTGTGGCTCCTTAAAGGGCCAACCCCCTTCCCCCACAACCCCCTCCACACGGAGGGTGAGCTCCTTTCCCCCTGGCTGTTGCCCCTTCTTGGAGTGCTCCTTCTCTGCTGTCAGGCAGACGAGGTGGAAAGGGGGAGACTGGGCCCCCCAGGCCGACGGGGCTTAGCAGAAAGGCGGCTGCAAGAGTTCCACAGCCCCACTCTCAACATCAGCAGCCCAGCCCCAAATTCCTCAGCTGCCAGAACAGCTGCCCCAGACTGGCAAATTTATCACCTGCGATCTCTGAGTTTGAGGGCCCACAAGAGGCCCCTATGGACTCATGGTGGCCAGAGGGACGCCGGGAGGAGAGCGGCAAAAAGGACACGTCTGTGGGTCTTTTTGGAGTCGCTGCCGAGCTAGGACTTCCATCCTCCCTCCACAGCGGCCAAAGGCCCCCCCCTTGTTATTATTGAAGGGCTTTGTCCCACAAACATAACTGGTTAAATTTCAAAAACATTTTAATGCAAAGGGGAGCAGAAGGAACTTCATACTGTCAGCCCCCGTGGGCTAAATATCTGCCTGCACTTGGCTTCATTTTCACAAAGGCTGTCTCTTTAGTGGGTTTCGGGGGGGCACTGTTTGTTCATTGGTTTGTTGGGGGGGCTGCCTAATAATAAAATCACCTATGTGTGTTTGAGATTTTGTTTAAAGGGCGACACAGCTACCCCTGCATCTGTTAGAGCAGTGGTTCTCAACCTGTGGGTCCCCAGATGTTTTTGGACTTCAGTTCCCAGAAGCCCTAAGCATTGATCATAGTGGCTGGGGCTTCTGGGAGCTGAAGTCCACGAACATCTGGGGACCCACAGGTTGAGAACCACTGTGTTAGAGTATTGTGCATGGATTGTCGGAATTCACAGGCCTTGTTTTTCGCTGAGCTGCTAATCTTTTGTTTTCCTCTTTCAGCTCTCTGCTCCTCTTTTCCAGTTGTTGCAACTTCTCAGTCATTTCTCGGTCACTATCCAGCATCTCTTCAGTATAGAAGGGGCTCCCGTGTTCTTTTCCACCAGGGCATCAATCATCTGAAGCAGTTCGGCCACCTGCTGCTCCCTCTCCTCGCCTTGAGCCCTGTTGTTGAAAGCGAGGCACCGGTGCCCACACTGGGCATAGAATCATAGAATTATAGAAATGTAGAGTTGGAAGAGACCACCCGGGCCATCCAGTCCAACCCCCTGCCATGCAGGAACACCCTCAAAGCATTCCCGACAGATGGCCATCTAGCCTCTGCTTAAAAACCTCCAAAGAAGGAAAGAGACTCCACGACACTCCGAGGCAGCAGATTCCACTGCCGGGCAGCCCTGACCGTCAGGAAGTTCTTCCTGAGGCTCAGGTGGAATCTCCTTTCCTGCAGCTTGAATCCATTGCTCCTTGTCCTGGTCTCTGGAGCAGCAGAAAACAAGCCTCTCCTTCCTCGACATGGCATCCCTTCAGATATTTAAACATAGCTATCCTGTCCCCTCTTCACCTTCTCTTCTGCAGACTAAACATACCCAGCTCTCTAAGTCTATCCTCATAGGGCTTCATGGCTTCCAGGCCCCTCACCATTTTGGTCGCCCTTCTCTGGACTTGCTCCAGCTTGACCATGTCCTTCTTGAATTGGGGTGCCCAGAACTGGACACAGTATTCAAGATGAGGTCTAACCAAAGCAGAGTAGAGTGGTACCAGAACCTCCCTCGATCTAGACACCATACTCCTGTTGATGCAGCCGAGAATTGCATTGGCTTTCTTGGCTGCTGCATCACACTGCCGACTCATGTTCAGCTTGTGGTCTACGAAGACTCCTAGATCCCTTTCACATGTACTGCTATCCAGCCACTTGTCCCCCATCCTATATTTCTGTATTCCATTTTTTCTACCTAAGTCTAGGGCCTTACACTTCTCTCTGTTGAATTTCATTTTGTTAGCCTTGGCCCAGCTCTCCAATCTATCCAGGTCATTTTGAATTTTGATCCTGTCCTCTGGCGTATTAGCAACCCCTCCCAATTTGGTGTCATCCGCAAATTTGATGAGCATGTCCGCTATTCCTTCATCCAAGTCGTTGATAAAAATATTGAACAGCACTGGGCCCAGGACAGAACCCTGTGGCACCCCGCTAGTCACTTCTCTCCAGGATGAGAAGCAGCCATTCGTGATCACTCTTTGGGTTCAGTCGGTCAACCAATTATTTGCTGCCTGGGAGTGTGGGGGAGGCTTGGGGAGGCAGTTTTTAAACAGAGGTTGAATGGCCATCAGAATGGGGTTTGACTGGAGGACCTTTGGGGTCTCTTCCAACACTAGTATTCTCTGATTCTGTGAAATATAAATTTAGCAACTCAGGCAGATGGGCCTAAATACAGAAGCTAGAGCTCCAACTCGAGAAAACTCACTGAATCAAGGTGACCCTTGTATAAATCTCATTGATTTAATGGGTATACTCATCAGATCTCACGCTTAGATTCAGCCCATGGCTCAAAAACTAAATTAGGTGTATTGTATGGTTTAAGCAAAACTTCAGTGCTAGATTAACAATTGGATTACTAAGGCCCTTTTCGCAAGGCATTTGCCATGAGAAAGGGCCTCTGAGCGTCGCACGATTGCAAGAACCATTTCAGATGACGTCCTCACAATCGTGCGATGCTACTGGGGCCGGCAGGCGCCGATCATGCACAATTTCATTTTCCGCTTGTAGCTGAAAATGGTGCGCGATCATGCATCGCTCCAGGGCCCCACGTGCACTTACCGTGTGCGCGGAGCCTCCGGAGCCGCGGCGCTCACGCTTCCTCCCCCAGCGCAGCCTGGGAAAATGCCCGGCTGCGCTGCAGAAGGAAGAGGCGGAGCCCTTGTGTTGCCCGCCGGCCGGCAGACAACATCTGCAGAGCCGAAGCAGCGGGGACGCGAGAGCCTCTCGCAAGAGGCGTGATCCCCGCACCCCAGCGCCGAGAAAGGTAAGGTGCAGAAAGGGCCTTAGAAGCTGAAATAACAGATAGGAAAGAGATTTCCAACTTCCAACATCTGTAATAAGTTTCTGTAAACTCCTTTGAGTCCCAGACTGGGAAAAGGGCAGTCTGGGACTCAAAGAGGTCTACAAAAACCTTATTGTTGTTGTTAAATTTGTTTATAAAATAAATACGACATACATAAATTCTCTCTCACACACACACACGCGCACACGTTATCATATTCCCTTCCTAAATTAGCCTGAGTTACATTCCTTCTCTAACTTCAGATACAGAGACACAACAGTGTAATGGTTTGAGCATTAGACTACAATTCTGGAGAACAGCGTTCGAGTCCCTGCTCAACCATGGAAAGTAAGACACTTCAAACAACATCCCTGCGATCACTTTACCTGGAGTGCTCTCACACTTTTCTTTCTCTTCTTTCATCAGGTCAGTTTTCATTTGGGACCGCAGCCTTGCTATGACAGTTTCCAGTTCCTTCCGTTCTCTCAGGACTCCCTTTGTTAGAGCGAAAGGTCTGGTTTCCAGCTTGTTTAGTGAGTCAAAGAAGGTCTTCATGTTAGTTTCACCCATTTTCCAAAACATTTCATCAAAGCTGCCTGCGCCCTCGCTAGCACTGCTGGCAAAGAGAGCCGAGTTGTTGAAGTAAACGGGGGTCCTGTTGGCATCTTTAGCACACGGCACATCAGCCGCCTTAATGGCCTCAAGAACAGGGGGGCTCTGTCCATCTGCAAAGGTCACCAGGATGTGGATGTTGCCCTTTACAGCTTTCCCCAAAATGGAGAGCACGGCATCAAAAACATATCTCTGGGTAGGTGTCAAACGAGCAGAGGGGGCCTTGACCACAAAGCAGACAGAGTCAATATGGTCGATATTTCCCGGAGTGGAGAAAAACTTCCAGATCTGCTCAGTTACTGATTTTATATCCTCTATTCCTTTTGTGCTTCCAAATCTGGGAGTGTCAATGATTGTGAGAGAATAAGGAATTTGGAAACCCTCCTGATAATTCAGTACGTAGGGGACCACCTCAGAGGTCTGGTTTTCAGCTTGGAGCCTGTTGGTCTCTTTGTGAAGGAGCTTGAATCGGAATTTGTCTTCCCATTGGACACCCAGGATGTAGTTGACCATCCCGTTGATGACGGTGGTCTTCCCTGACCCTGTTGCTCCCATCATCATAATGACTTTATTGGGGACCTTCAGGTTCTCTTCTCCTAAGTGATAAATCAGGTGGGATGTGGAGTTATCTGATCTGACCTCCAGAGGAAGAAGATGGACTGCTGGTTGTCCTTCTAGCACTGGGGTGCTCTTTTGAACTAATCTGACTTTCACTTCTCCTTCTTCTTTCAGGCTGGTGGAAGCCTCCATCTCTTCACTAGGAGCACTCTGAGCCCCATCGGCACACACAGCTGACAGCCGGAGTCTGTGGACCGTCTGAGGCCTCAGCCCACCAAGGTGACAGAATTCTGCTTTTCTCCCTGTTCTTACTTCATTCCACTGGTCTTTGCTCTCACTGTTTCCATGGCCAGACTCCTCTCTGTACTCCACTTTGTACTCCTTTATAACAACCCCTTCTCCAATGACACTGGGACTCCCCCAGGCAACAGAAATCATGGAAGACCCTACAGCCACTTCTCTAAGATTCTCGGGGGGGCTGGTGGGAAGGGTCTTTAAAGCTTTGCTCATGTCACTGGTCTCACTGAGGCCTGGCTTGCACTTAGCAGCATATTGGAATTGGTACTCCCTGTCTGGGCTTAGACCTTTTAGTAGGAATGTCTCCTGGCTGTCCTCTGTTTCCACAATCTTCCAGTTTTCTTCTCCTACCATCCTGTACTCTACCCGATAGTTGGTGATATTCGCCTTCCCATATTCAGCAGGTTGAAAGGTCAGCTGTACTCTGTCATGTGTAATTCCACCAACAAGAAGAGGGAGAGGTTTTGTGGGAAGCGCATAGTTATTGCTGACCAGCATCCCATCTTCACAGAGATAAACAGAAGCTCCTGGGTCGTCTTCGTCTGCGACAGAGGCCACAACGAAGCAGGTCTTTCCACTGGATTTATTGACACGAGTGAAGTCCAACATGGATTTGGCAGCTTTTCGAGTTTTTGGGTATATCTGTTTCCACTCAAACCAGGTCTTGCATTTGGAATTGGCTTTTTCTTCCAAGCCTTGTTTGTGAAGATAATGTTCTAAACTGGCTAAAAACGGTTCCTCATTATGCAAAGAAGTGAATGTAAAACAGACAACAAACTTGTTCTGGAGGTCAAACACTATTTCTTCTAGTTTGTCCTGGGAGGAAACTATTTCCAGCCCAGTTAGGCTAGCAAGGAAAGAATTGACAAAAGTAATCTCTCATTCCTTGTTGTCCAGAAAGTCATGGAGCTTTTGGTAGTTGAAGGGTGATTGGTTTACAGACCTCAAGATGTCCACTAAGGCCCCTTCCTCTTTCCCTCCTCCCTGGATGGAAGGCAGGATGCCTGCCAGCTCTTTCTGGAAAGTCTGCCTGTGCTGCTTGCAGAGGTCCTGGAACTGCTGGATTTTCTTCTTGAGTTCTGGGAAGGTGGCAGCAACGGGATTCTTTGCCAGGTCATTGCATCTCATATTGAGTTCCTCCAGAACCTTTTGGGCATCAAAGATCAGTCCTAAGCTGATCTCTCGCACCATCTTGGCCGCTTTGGAATCCAGCTTGGTCAGTGGGTACAGCCAGACCGTTATGGGCACAGCCTTCTCTCTATCGTCTCCCATCGTTTTGGGCAGAGTGGTGTATAATTGCATGGCATCTTGGAAACTCACCGGATTGCTCTCCAGAGCAAAATCTCCATGGAACTTGCAGCTAAGTTCTCAGCCTGGGATTTCTCCCTCTGATCCCACTTTGCATCTCCTGGGATGGATATTGCCTTCTCTACCATGACCTTGAGGTTTCCCTCTATCTCTTGCACAGACTCTGAAGAGGAAACTTCTCGGTCAAAGATGAAGAAAGCCTGGGCTCCATACAAGATGGCGGTGACAACATGGGTGGCGGTCCCATGATCAAAGACACTTCGATAAGTGACGTTTTGGATTCCCAGATGACTCATGGTCAGTTGTTCATACCTGGTGGTAGCTTTGTACTGCAGGGTGACCCTGGCCTGTCGCTTGGACTTCTTGGTGTCTTGGAGGTATTTGGCTGACCCTCCCACTTCGATCAGGCCTCCCAGGAGACTGGCCTTGAGGGACGCTGAGACATTGAGGGCTGAGGCCTTGTCGTCCATGGCATCTGATGAGATGATCTCAAATTCAGTTTTTGGCTGGGATCTGATGTTCACGTCCTTCTGGAGGGAGCCCGGGTCCCAAAGGGTGATCCCTGAAACAAAACAGAGATAAAATGGGCAACGCGCAGCAGCACTCAGGGTGAAATACAGAATGCAAACATCCAAAATGCTTAGTTTCTTTCTTTTTTAAGACAAACAGAATATGTCAAATAGCAGGATTTAGCAATTAGAATTTGGGTAAATGTAGCAGTGGAAATATTTGAATGACATTTGAGAAATGTTCTCCTTACACGTGATCAAAAGTCTATGTAGGGAAAACTGGGAATCATCTTTTTAAATATATGTAGTGTTTTTGTTTTACCTTGACAGTGTTTAACAAAGATTTGTTTATATTTTTGTAAAGAGCTGCCTCAAGTGTGTGTCTATACACTCTGTACTGGGTTACACACACTACCACTTGTACCATTGGTACAGCACCCAGTGGAGAGAGAAATCACTGCTTGTCCCTATAGCTGATCGAGGGTGCAGATTTAGGGAAAGCAGTAAAGAGAGATAATCTAGGAGAGTAAGCCAGTGAGGGGCAAAAGTGAGAAGGGTGCTGCATTCACAGGAAGGGAGAATAGGGCAGACCTAGTTGCAATAGTGCTGGCTTGGTCGAGAAACCTCCCTGGTTGTTCAGACCTGGACATAAAGAGGTGTCGGGCTGGGCAGGCCCTGGGTTTTCACACACTCCTCTCCCACCCCCAGCCTGCATCTGGTAACGAACAACATCCTCCGGATGAACATCACCTGCCAACTTTCTTCACAGGAATTGTCTTAAAGAGCCCGTTCTGCCCCGAATCAGAACTGCAAAGGTGGAATTTCAGCCACCCACAGGAGCGACCTTTTCCAGGGGACCATCTCTGTGGCTGATTTTAGCTAGGCTGGGAAAGGGCAGGTCGGAATTTCTGAGGGACTTAGGAGAGGGAGACGGAAAGAGAAGGAAATAAATGAAAGGTCTGGAAAGGGAGGTCCCCTCTCTTGCTCTAAACTTACTCTTCCTTCCCCCACAATCACCACATTTAACCACCGTTTTCACCCCCGTTTGATCCACAGCTGGGCGCAAAGGTCTGATGGGTCAGGAAAGCAACAGGACTGCCACATGAAGTCCTGCACCTGGGACTGGGAATCAGGTAATATGCCCCTCTCCACTGAGACACCAACCCACTCCACCCCCATTTTTTTCTTATTTTCCTTCCCAAATGGAGAATAGCACCCCACCAAGGCTCTGAAGGGCGTTACTAGCCATTTGCTGCCTCTCAGGGGCTTTCAGCAACCCATTTGCCTGTTCCAGGCCTGGTCAAACAGAACTCACACCATCCAACCATCCTCCATGCAGTGGGAAAGTCACACCAGGGAATCTAAGGAGCCCCATGTCCCATGTCTCATGCTTTTTGTATGTGAGTAGCAAAGCAAGGAGTCCCATGTCATTCCTGCCCTGGGACAATCTCAAATGGAGAAATTCCAGAAAAGAAGGGCAAACAATTCCTCTGAGAGGAGAAAGCAGGAGGCCCCTAAAGAATCAAGGAGGTCCAAGGAGAATTTGGATGAGCCGAGGCTTAAAAGGAGGAAGGGGCAAATTGTCATGGAGGGAAAAGGACAGACAAGAAGCCAGGTTTTGAAGAGAAAAGGTCAGAAGGATTAAAGCTTGTAGCACACACGACCCTCCCTGGATTGGGTGGCCATGCAAGGTTCAAAGTACGAGGTGCTGGGAGGCAAGAACCAAGCCAGTTCTGGTCTTTGAGGATGCAGTTTGTTAAGCAAAGAAGCAAAGAGAAAAACGAAAGGCACACAAGCACACGTACGCTCTGACTCCGTCGGAGAGGCAAAGCAGGTAACGGAGCAGGGTTCTCTTTGTTCCAACAGATTATATAGGCTTTTTGTATGTGAGCAGCAAAGCAAGCTGTCCATCCATCCACCCACCGTGCCAAAACGGGCAGGAGGGGGGCTATCCCACCTTGGACACCAACTACGGAGGCACCCATGGGCCAGGTGCATGACAGGCTCATGGCCAAGTCTCATTACCTGCCCGAGACGGCAGTGGGCGGTCTCTAATCAGGCTGTGCTCTCCCCTCACCGTACCGGATGGCGCGGGGAGAGAAGCACCCATCGTTAACATTCCTTGGCCATTCTCACAGGACTGCAGGATACAGGGCAGCCTGAGCTAGCAACACAACAGCATGAGCTAACCCCCCAAATACGCTCGTTAGTGTGAAAGCAGGCTGACCTGAAATGGGTGAGTGTGCAACGCAGGGCTTACCCAGAGGGCCTCGGGCCTGGCAATGCTCAGGCTTGCCAGGGAGGTTAGAAGTAAGAGATAGAGAGCAAATTTGTGTTGACTGGGGGGATTCTTCAGGTCAGAGGTGTCTGTGCCTCACACACTGCAGTTTTGTACACAACTGACCGCATCCGTGTGTTGCCTGGCCATGCCCTCCTTCGTCTGGCCACACCTCTCCCAAAGCGTCAGCTGCATCTCCGCTTCCACGTGTGCAACGTTGACGGATAGGGGAAGGGACCAGACAACCATGGTTATCATAACCTACCACGCCTCCTACAAGATAGGGAGTTTTCATAAACTGGAGTTATTAAGGACCAGAGAATTAGATCAGGGTCACGATGGTGGGAAAATCCAGAGGGGATTATGTGGAAAACCCCAACGCTGATGGGTTTGTGCTGACCCCTTCAGCCCTTCAGGCTCTTTACATTTTCAAACACAATGGAAGGTGAAGTGTCCAGACAAAGCCATCAGAGACCGTCTCTCAGTCTTACCCTGTGGAGATCTTCCCTATACACCCTACCCGACTGAACATTAAGAGATTGTCCTAAGTCCCATTAATGTTTTGTCACTTCAGAATTAAAGCAATCAGCCCATCTTGGACCTCTTTGTCAGTCCTGTGCGAAAGCCGTTGAGGCTTTCTCAGTGCACCCCTTCAGGGTATGAAATAGGGTGTAAAAATCCTGATTTCAACCCCACCCAACAGCAGTATGTAGTACACAATACATGGTATGTGGTAAATAGTGCCCCAGACTGCCGTTCTGCCTGAGCCCTTCCACTGCAACCCTCATCTTCAAAACTGGCAACTATCACATATTCTACCCCTCATCTCTCTCTCTCCAACCTTCCCTGGCTCACTTTCAGACAGCCGTATAGCAGTAGCAATAATAGTTACATCTCTATACCACTTATCAGTGCGAAGCACTCCCTAAGCAGTTTACAAAGTTTTTTTAGCTAATTGCCTCCCACAAGCTGGGCACTCATGTTCCTGACCTACGGAAGGATGGAAGGCTGAATCAACCTGGAGCCCGGCAGGATCGAACTCACAACGTTGTGGCTGCAGTACCGGCATTTAACCATTGTGCCATCACTTATATGGTTCTTAAGAGTGTCTGATTTCTCATATGTTTGTTAATTCAAATAAAATACTTTTTAAATGTTAATTGGACTCCTCTCTACAAGTAGTACTGGTACACATAGGTGAAAAGAGCCCGCCGTTCTCCTCCTCTTGCAGGCCTCCTTGGAGCCATAATTCCCCCAAATTCTAAGGGGATGCTGGCATTGCGGGGGGACCCTAACGTCCTCCAACCTGTGGCTTTCGCAACTCTCTCTCTCAGTGCATCTGAAGTGGACTGAAACCCACAAGGGCTCAGGCTAAAGTAGAGCAGTTAGTCTAGTCTTCAAGGTGCTGCCAGAGTTCATCCCTTCGACCTTTTCCCCTTTTAAAACATCGAGTACATCAGAGGGGAGAGATTAATGCTGTGAACCACTAAATAATTCCCCCTCCTGCCACTTGGCTCATCTAGAGCATCCAGAGCCCCTCCAGACATTCTCCTGCCCCAAGACAGGCACGCTCTCTGGGCTGAGGGGGCAACATATTCGGAGAGCAAGAAAAGAGCTGCTCAGATCGCAGTCTCTGTCTTAAAATGGCAGTTTGTGAAGATGGACTGGATCTTTGGAACATGTTGGCCACTTGGCGAAGAATGAGGTAAGTTTAGCAACAAGCGGCCTCCCTCTGCCCCAGACCTTTTATCCTTCCCGCGCTGCTTCATGCAATAAACAAACAGGTTGGTCTTTAAGGAGCTACGGGATTCCTGATGGCTCTGTTGCAAGAGACCAAGGCATGTCCCCCTCTGAAAATGACTCAAAACATCCCCATAACTGGTGTTGGTTTGAAAACTGAACGTTGCTTCTTTACTACTTGATGCCCATTCATTACTCTTCAGGGAGAGGCTGAGAAGAGACCTGAACTGGCCATGAAGTGAAGAAAATTAACGGCCTTGCTGAATTCCTCTCCTTATTTTCAGGGAAGCCTGAACACACACACACACACACACACACACACACACACACACACACACAGAGGAGATAGCAAAACTTCACACACAGACAACTGCCAAGAAAAACTGGGATGACAATGTTGGCCCATCTCCGAAAGGCGCACCTGGAAGAACTGCACTCCAAGGGCGCCCACGTGCCCCACAGCCAGGAGTGCTCCTTTTCAGGAGGAGTTCCTGTCCTCTCCTTGGAATTTCCTGTGGAAGTGTGTGCCTGTACGCCTGTGTTTGTGGCTGCTGAAGTAGCAGGGGTCGTGGCATTCCTGCAAGGGACACAGAGAGAGAGAAGGCATGTCCTACCTGGGATGAGGGCGTCTTTCCGGCAGTCGTAGCGCATCCCCAGCTGGAAGGGGCGCCCCAGGGACGGCATCTCAGTGGTGTCCTCCGACCAGGCCGTGGCTCAGGCCCTCCGGGTCTCCCTCCCCTCCGCCTCTCTGCCAGCAACAAGACACGTGAGGGAATCAGGATAGGTTTGGAAGCATGTGGTGGGGGGAGAGGGGAAGAGGAGAGCCACAAAACAGCCGCACAAAGGCAATTCCCAGAAAGGCAAAAGGAAAGCCAGACGTTGGACCATGAAACAGTGCCAAGATTCTCGGCACAAACGGCGGCGGACTCCTCTTCCAGGTCCGGCTGAGTCCATCCTCCGCAGAGCGACGCGCTCGGTCCCACTCCGCCCCCGGGGATCCCCGGCCCCTCCTTCCGCCCCGCGGTTCCTCCCCGGGGAAAGGGCCCCCGGGCAGCCGCCTCGGGCCACGCCAGGCGGGCCCCCGCGCCCCCCCGGGGGCAGGGGAGCCCTTGGCCGGGGCCAGAAGCCGGCCGGGGGCGGCGGAAGCCCACCGGCACTCCGCCCTGCGGCGCGCGAGCCGCGCGAGAGGCGCCCCCCGCCCCAGGGGTCTTGCACAGGACCCCCCGCGAGGCGCTAATCCTGCCCGCAGACCTCCGCCGGACCCCCTGTGTCCCTGCCGGGAAGGGGCAAGGGCGTCGCCCTCGCCGGCAGCTCCGTTTCGCTTCCGCTTTCCCCGTCCAAGGGCGGAGGGCGCGCGAGGAGGAGCGGCGGGGGAGCCGCTCAGCCTGTCCGCCGGCCGGGGGCTCCCCGCGGGCGGCGCCTTCGCTCCGCCGCCGCAGCCCCTCTCGCCAAGACCCCTGCCCCAAAGGCGGGCTGGTGTTTGACTGCGGAGGCGGAAACCCGCCGTCCAGACCCCCTCTCCTCTCCAGCGCGGCGGATGCCGAGAAGCCGAGTGTCCGGCCCCCCCTTAGCAGTCTCCCCGAAAGGAGGAACCCCAGCTTTGGGGAACAGGCTCTGGCCCCGGAATGGCGTAGGTCTCTGTGCCATCCGGCCCTTTCCTCCTTGGGGCGAGGCTGTTCCCCGGCCCGTCTCCCTTCCCGAACTTCCCAAGCAATGCCGACCTGGAATTTCGGACAGGCCGGGGCGCTTCCTGATCCGACCCAGGCAACGAAAAGCGTGCGTGGGTCCTCACCCCCAGTTTGCCCTGTGTGGTCCCAGAGGCCCGACTGAGGGGCCCCTGCGCCAAACTACCGCCTTTTCCTTTCCCAAGCCAAGCTAAAGGACCAAGGGGCTGGCTGAATGGTCAAAGTGCCGCCAAGGGCCCATCGCTTTGCTTTTTTGGTTGGATTTGCCGTTTGCAGAGTGTAGACTTTTTTCCAGTTCAGGCAATTTGGCGCAAAAGCTGTTCTCCTAAATGTCAAAACTCCCTAGAGAGAGGCAGAAAACGTCTTGCCATCTGACAGGAAAGCAGAACAACTCAGTGATTCTTATTCTTGTTACTTTTTGGGGCAAGTACTCCCAGAATTTCTGGCCGGTATGAATAAGGGATTCTGGGAATCACAGTCGCCAAACGTAAAATTTCCACAGCCGCCTCTATCAGGTGTGTGAAGTATAGCTATATGAAACTGCAGATCCCAGCAGCCCCAGCCAAAATAGGGAGCTACAGTCCAACGGTTGCATAGTTCCTAGCGGAATTCAGACCTCCATGGGCTGAGCATGACCCCTGAAGAGCCCTTACCGCAGCGGTTCGGGTCCCCTTTCCCTCCTCCCTTGACGGTGCATGGCAGAATGGGGTTGGACTGGATGGCTGCTGGGGTCTCTTCCAGCTCCTGGAGTCTATGAGTCTTTGTCCTGGGTTTGTAAGACCTGAGGAGGGTTGTTGATGCCCAGAGACCTCAGAGGTCTCTCGTCCACAGGGCTGCCATAAAGCAAAGCGGATTTGACAGCAACTAAGGACAGAGCAAACCCAGCCTGGATTCTCACTAAAATGCAAAATGACTAAACTTAGGCTGTCGTACTTTGGAAATGTGACTCATGAGAAAGGGATGAAAATGAGAGGAAAGTGGAAGGCAGCAGAGAAAGGGGGAGACCATATTACAAGATGGATTGATTCCATCCGGGAAGCCAGGGACGCCTTGAGTTAGCAAGATCTGAGCAGGGCTGTTAATAGTACCAGGGGGTCTCTCGGCGGTCTCTCATCACATGATCTTGGAAGGGTGGACAAGAATTTAGGGTCACAGCAGGACGGAAAGGTAGCTGGCAGTGCCTTTGTTTCCCTCCTACTGTTGTGTCAGCTGTGTGCCCCCGTTACGGGGAACGCAGATCACAAACAGAGTAAATTGCTGCTAGGTAGGTCACATGGCATTGTCCTTAAAAACTGTTATATAAACTACAAAATGCTGCAAGTTGGAAGTAACCTGTTAAAAGTGACGGTCATAGAAACATAGGAGGACAGAGTTGGAAGAGACCCCAACGGCCCCTGAGTCCAACCCTGTTCTGCACAAGCAAAGCACTCCCGACGCCTGGCCATCCAACCTGTGTTCAAGGACCTCCCAAGAAGGAGACTCCACCACGCTCCCAGGCAGCAGCCTACCCCATTGTCCAGGTGCTCTTACCGCCAGGAAATTCTTCCTAATGCTCAGGTGAGGCCTGGGTAGACCTTTAACACCCTCCACAGATCAGCTGCAAACAACCCAGGCTGGGCCTCGGCAGGTGGAGATGGGCCGGTGGACAGGCTGGACGAGGGCGTCGTTGAGGTCGAGACAGAGGAGAGGCCAGCCCAGCCAGGGACAAAGGAGGATCCGTGCAGAAATACTCCTTGGCTGGCGTTTTGTTCATGCCCTGCACATGAAGGATTTTACACTGTGCCGAGGGGAAGTTGGACAGCAGCTTTGTCATGACCTATAAAGCTTTGTATGGCTCAGGCCCAGGGTATCTGAAGGGCCACGTTCTCCCCAAATGAGCGTGCCTGAAGTTTGAGATCTTCTGGGGAGGACTTTCTGTCTCTCCCACCCCCTCGCAGGTTACATCTGGTGGGGACACAGGACAGCACGGGGCCTTCTCGGTGGCCGTCCCTGGCTCAGGAACTCCCTTCCCAGAGAGGTGAGCGTGCCACCCTCCTTGTGCGATCTTTCCGCAAGCAGGTGAAATCCTTTTTTATTCTGGCCAGCCTTTGAGGATTTAATTTTTTGTGGGGAAACAGGCCTTGCATCATTGTTGTCCTTGTTTACTGTTTTTAATGGGTTTTAATTTAATCATGGGTTGACTGCTTTCCAACTTATAGACACAAGTTATATAAGAGATATTAATAGAAAAAGGCGGAGGAGGAGGCAGAGGACAAAAGGAAGCAGAGGTTCCTTCTAGCCTGGAGCTTCAGGGGTAAGACTCTAGTCCCCCTCCAGACATTCTTGGATCGTAGTTCCCAACATTCCTCACCAGTGGCTAGTGGGGGAAAAATCCGATTATTAGCCAAAATGGTGCTCAGAAATGTGACCTCACTTCCAGTGTGGCAAAACACAATGGTCAGCCCTTCAAGGGGGGGAATGCCGGAGTGAAAACGGCCCCCACCCCCTCCACAGTTGCCTGCTTTAAAAAGTGGGTGGCCAGCCCCTCGCCCATTCTTTCCCCCACAGACCAGAGGGCCCTTGGGTACTCTCTCGCTCTCGCTCTCACTCTCCGGACATGTGCTGGAAAAGCTGCAGGACACCACCAAGCTTCCTGCTCTTGCAGTAAACCTTATTCCCACTCTCTGTTCTGGGAAATGTCATCCAATAAAAGTAGCCCTCTCCTGCTATTGTGATTTATTTCCTTTGCACAATAAACCCCTGAGTGTTGCCAAGTTTTCAAAACGGAATAAAGGACAGTTGATATTCTTGAGGTGCAGAGCTGGCAGTCAAGAAGGAGCTATTGAAAACTTTGCGTTCTCCCCAAATACCAAATGAAAGAACTGGGTTCCTTTAACTTAGATGTGTATTTCTCTGCAAAATTACCATGCTGTCCACATTCATAAATTTCAAGATGTGCACGTTTCTGTCTTTATGGAGGCTCTACACCATGAAATAGGGGATTTTAGGGGCACCCTGTCCAATCTATGTAAAAGGAAAAGCTTACAAATAGGGGCGCCATCTCTCATAATAACGGGTGAGGCTTCCAGCCCTCGAATAGAGGCATCTCTTATAACAGGGGGCACCTGGGAATCCTGGCTGCCACCCAAGGCAGCTAATCTTCTTGGCTGGAATCCCACTCGGATTCCGAGTGGCTCTCCACGACGGCGCCAACGGTGTTGTTGCTGGTGCGGACGGGCGGGGCTACGATCATCAGGCCGGAATAGCAGCCCCGGCACACCGGACGGGAGCCCGCCCGCCCCTTCCCTCTGCGCCGCACCAGGCTGGCCTTCCTCTCTTCCCTCTTCGTCCGCCTGGCGTTGGGCCTCTCAGCCTGCAGACAAGAGGGGAGAGGTGAACAGTGGCTCCGCAAGCCCCCCCAATTCTCTGCCATCCCACTTTTTCAGCTGCTTTTAAAATCTCTCAGTTTCTGTCTCCTCGTCCTCCCACTCCCCCCTTTCACCTCAGCTTGCTCAATTGCTGCAAACTGAGTTCAGAGTGCAAAAGTCATTTCTACTCAGTCAAATCAGTGGGAGGAAAGAGAAAGGGGGTCAGAGTCTTGCCCTTCTCAGTCAGCTCAGGCAAAATCAAACTTCTGCACTCCCTCATAGCTTTGTCTGTTCCCCTTCGTTAATCACTGTTGCTTTCTTGTCCGGACATTGATGTTGCTTGGCTGCCTACATGTCCTGGCATTCCTCTGTGAAATTCTGGAGGGCACGCACACATAAGTTCCAGACCACAAGTTCCAGAATCCCTGGCCATCACAGCCAGTAGTGAGGAGGAATGCTGGGAAGTGCAGTACAGCGATGCCAGAAAGCCAGCCAGATTCCCTTTCCCATGGATCTCTTTGCTTAGCCTCATGCGGGGTGCAGCCAGGAGGGATTCCAGCCCTGGTTTCTGGAGTCGTAGTCCAGTGCTCAGAGGACTATCTCACTCAGGCTCCCTTTCCTGAACATGGATGTTGCAAGGCTGCTCAATTCTATTTCCTGAAGGTAAGAATCCACTTACAACAATTCAAGTCGGCAAGTGAACTCCAGCTAGCATTTTATAAACAGGAAATGATATTTCTGTGCAGAAAATGCCATTTTCTGTGCAAAACAGCCACATGGAATTTTGCACAGAATACATGCCAAATTGCAAATAGGCTTCAAAAATGATGGTATTTGAAGACTTTCTCACAGCAGGCAGAAAATTGCTAAAGTTACCCCTTGCTTCCTCTGAGAAGAAACTGACTGAAGGGTTATATCCCTGTTCTCTCTGCAGGCCCCCCCTGCCGGCCTTCCCGGCACCCCATCTGCAAACGTACCCACTCGCTGGGCTCCTGAACAGACAAGGTGGAATCTCCAGCATTGGTGATCCCCATTCCTGGAAGTGGAGGCTGCAGAAGGAGAGAAGAAGATTAGGGGGGACACGGGGGTCTGACCAGCAGGACTCCTGCCTCTTGGTCCATCTCACTGGGTGGTGCTGTCTGGACAAGCCAAAAGTCTCTCTGCCTCATTGTGGTGCCATTTGAGTGGCAGAACCCACTGCTTGTCCCATGGCCCAGTGTTATAAGGGGAGGGAATGCTATCCACAGGATCTCCTTAAATTGCTTCCAACGTGGTGGTACAGCATGGCATTGTGGTAAGTCACTACTTCACTTGAGCATTTAAAAATACACTTCAAACATCCAAAGAAAAGGAGCTTATCCTCCAGTCCTCAAATTTCTAGCACTGCAGTAACTTAAAACTTCAGTTGAGAATTTAGAAATAACAGTGTAGGCATCCCAAGAAAAAGGAGTAACAATAAAAGGACTGAGGGAAGGCAAACACAGCAAAGAGAAGAGTTCTCATTGGGACGGATTTTCAATGTCTCACTTTCTGCAATCCTGAAATTCTGAAATTTGAGAAGGGAAGGAAAATTGCTTGGGTGGGATTTCTTACCTGGACACAAGGCTTTCATGCTGCCCCCCATCCCTTGCTGTACCAGTTGGATTTGGCCACAAGGCCAGTGGCTTCCCCTGGTGAGGCTCTGATCTGCCCTCACCTCATTCTGGGATAATTCCCATCCTGGTTCAGAACTCACACAGCTACTAGTAGGAGTTGGAACTCCTATTTGCCCCCCTAAGCATGTGTCCTTGTGGTGACTGCAGACCCAACTGGGAGTGTGATGGAGAAGGAGCCCTGCTAGAACCCTGTTGTGGGCCTCCAGAGACAGCGGCTCTCCACCCGACACCCTTGATCCTCTCCACCTACCGGCTTCCCCATTCCCAAACTTACCTGTTTGCCAGGCTCAGCGATTTGGATGGTGGAATTCTTAGGCAAAGGGATTGCAGCTACGTCAGGCTGCTGAGAAAAACATGAACTTTAGTGAGCATTCTGTAATGCCCAGTCCTCTGGCTTCGTCCAGAAGAACCTTGGTTAAGCAATGGGTACGCATATACTCTCCAAAATTTGACAGATGAAGAGCAGGAAACAGCCAGACAACATCAGAGAGTGGTCAAGAGGGCAAAAGTTTGGAATGAGGACGGACACACAAGCCAAGAGAAGCTGCGGCTTTTGCCTCAGCCTACAAGGAAGGGGAAGACTCTTTCACTGAGTCATAGGAGGGCAGATCACACGCTTTGCAGCACCTGAAGTGAGCTGAGGACAAAGGGGGAGTGAGAGGAGGAGAGAGAAACTGGGACCTTTTAAAAGCTGCTGAAAAAGATGAGATGACGGAGGATTAACGGTGACTGTGCCTATCAAGTGGAGAAAGCTGGAGGATGTGCACAAATGATGTACCCAATTTTTCTTCCTGTGTCTAGATAAGACTGACTGTACAGAGTTTTAATTGGCTAGCCTTGGTGGCAACCACTTCTGCCCAGAATTGTTTAGAAATCTTTAAAAGCTAACAAACAGACTGGCATTTACAAAGGGGCAGGGAATAAATGTCTGGAAGAACAATCTGCCCATGGGCCCAAGAACAAAATATTAAGAGTTCAAAGGATTGTAGAACAAACATCACTGAAGTGGACATCAAATTATTGGACCAGCTCTATTAGTCCTAAATTCAAACACGGGTCATGGTATTTGACTTTAGAAATTACTGACATTTGAATGACTGGATCATTGAAATGCGCCATTTTCTCAGTTCCCCAGCCCTGCTCCACCTTCTTGGCCTAACGTGCTTTTGAGGGGGAAACCAGGCAGAAGTCTCTCCCATGGTCACCTTGTACTTACACTTCCCAGAACTGTGTTGCATCCAATGCAGGGCTTCTGCCATCTTGGTGGTTTCTTCTGAGTTTGGTTCTGTAAGGCAGAGAGGCCAGAGGTCAAGGTGGACCTCCTTCCTGGCAACAATTTCCACAACCAGCTTGCTCTCTTTCATACTGGGGTTGCCAGCCCAGGGTCATTGCAAGCCCTGAGGATTCCACACCTGGACCTGGAGATGGTGCCTGGTGGTGTCTTAGGTGTCACACATTGCATAGCTCGAGGGATCGTTCCCAGATCAAGATGAAATGAGGGGATTACTCTTTCTCATTTAGTCAGAGAGACATAAAAAGGGACATTTAATGTGGCCTACTTGCTTCCTGAAGGTGGATGTAGAGCAGAGCGGAGGATCGTCCCTGGCACCACAACAGTTTGGAAGGAAGGGGGAACCTGACTAAACAAACACATAGAGCCCATAGAGAGTCTTTGCAGGTTGCATCCACCAGTCAATGAAACTTTGCAAACTATACCTTAGAATCCTAGAGTTGGAAGGGGCTTCATGGGCCATTGAGTCCAATCCCTGCTTCGTACAGGACTTCCAGCTAAAGCATCCCCAGCAGGGAGCTGTCCATCATTTAGCCAGCAGCATTTAGCAAAGCTGGGCTTCACTTGAATCCCCCTCGGTCCCTTCCATATCTCGATCAAACATATATTCCCTATTTCTTAAAAACAGCTACGACACTGGGATCTAAGGGTGGAAAAAGGAGCCAAGTCCCATTGATTCTTCCTGGACCAGAAGAATCAAAACAATGGTCTTATCTGTAACCTCGCAAAGCTGACCGTCCTGCAGCAGCTTGCTTGCAGGATGACCTATCAGGTCGCCATCTTCCCCGGAGTCTCTTGTCCAGCTTCTTCTTGAAGATTCCAGAGAAGGAGATCCCACCACCTCTCACAGAATCCTAGAGTTGGAAGGGGCCTCCTGGGCCTTTACTACAGGATCTCCAGCTAGAGCAGTGGTTCTCAACCTGTGGGTCCCCAGATGTTTGTGGACTTCAGCTCCCAGAAGCCCCAGCCACTATGATCAATGCTCAGGGCTTTTGGGAGCTGAAGTCCAAAAACATCTAGGGACCCACAGGTTGAGAACCACTGAGCTAGAGCATCTCCGGGAGGTAGCTGTCCAGCCTCTTTCTGGAGATGTCCAGAGAAGGAGACCCCTGCCCCCACCTCCAGGCAGTTGGTTCCATGGCTGAACCACTCTTAGCATCAAGAAATTCTTTTCAATGTTCAATCAAAATCTAGCTTCCTCTGATGTAAAACCATTAGACCTGTTCCTGCTCTCTGGGGCAGCAGAGAACAGGCCTGCTCTTCCTCCCTGTGCCAGCCCTTGAGGCATTTGAAAAGGGCAATCATGTCCCCCCACGCCAACCGCAGTCTTCTCCAGCTCCTTCAGCCTCTCATGACAGGTTTTGTTCTCCCTACCTCTTCTCATCCTCACCGCCCTTCTCTGAACCAGCTCCAACTTGTTGTCTACGTCCTTCTTAAAATGAGATGCTCGGGGCAGAATATAACACTCCAGATGAAGCCTGACCAGTGCAGAATATAGTGGGACAATTACTTCCCTCAGTTCGGAAATTATGCCTTTAGATATTCACCATAGCTACTATCAAGGGGTTATACATTTTGGACACGCACTTCATCTATAAAAAGAGAAAAATTGTCCTTCAGACCACAGAATTACGACAGCAAACCACACTCCTAGTTTTTAAAAAGCCCTTTGGAAAGACCCTAGGGCAGATCCAAGAAATCACGACAGACAGAGCCCGCCCCAACTTCCCAAAATAATGGAACAAGTGCAGGTAGAGGAGACAACACTTGGCAAGACCCACGGATCTCTATTGTGATAATTCACGCTTCTTTAGACCAGTCTGGAAGAGCACTTTGGATGCCGGGGCATGACTGCAATCTTTAAACAAAGAGTATTTCTCTCTCTCTCTCTTTTAAATCAGAAGTGCTGGGGACTGAACCCGTGACCCTCTGCATTCAAAGCCCCTGCTCTTGACGCTGAGCTACACAGCTGCTCTGTATGGACCAAAGGTGTCCCATGACGGCACACACGCACACCCTAGTGGCCAGTGAAAATATTGGGTAAACGTAATACACCTTGGACCGCGTGTCCCCTCTTTCACAAATTCCCCCAAAGTTGCACAGAGGACGAGTATAAGGTGGGGAAGGAACCTTGTAGCCAACCGGCAGACCATGGATCTTCAAGGTCTGATGGATTATAAGCCTTCAGGAGGCTTAGGTGGATCACATTCTGAAATTTACAGGTGTCGGCCCCAGAAGATATCTACTGTCCTGGGGCATCAGCTCTGGTGCAGGTGAAGAAATGAAGTGCCTCACAGCAAGTGCACAGTACTCTCCTGTCCTCACTGGGAAGCCACAACCAAGATAGGCTCCCATTCAGGATCTGGGAGCAGAACTTGCAGGCTGGTTTGAGCCGCAGAATTTCCCTTTTTGAAAATTCAGCACAGCTTGCCTTCTTCCTGGCTGGGTGAGACCAGCCCCATTTTGCAAGGTAGGGCTACAGTGCACTCTCTGTGCCCCACGGCACACTGGCTATGCCCTTCTCTGGTGCCCACTCCCCCTTGGCACTTCTACCCTGCCTCTCAAAGAGGCCGTCTTGCTGGATGACCAGTTTGAGCGAGGCAGAATCCTTCTTGTGTGCCTCCCAGGCTGCTCTTGACCAGCTGGAACTGCCAACCACTGGACCATGCAGAAAAGAAGAATAACCAGGTGCAGATATTTTGGATGACAAAGCTTTTAAGTATTTTCCAAAGGCATCCTGAGGTCTTTATGGGACATCTTTCAGATTTTCTCCAGACAGGATGGATAAAGATGCCCAACTCCAAGAGAACAGCAAGCAGTGGGAAAATCAAAAGCACGGGAATTCCTTGAAAATTAACCAGTGGAGACTGGGAATGAGGAGCAAGGGCCTGTTTTCTTAGACAAAGACGCTTCTGCTCCTGACTCTAGAGCTGCCCTTCCTATGCTCTGAAATAAGGCCACCCTATAGACCCCATGGAATTCATGAGTTCACTGTAAGTTGACAGGCAACTTGAAGGCAGCATTTGGTTAGTAAGGCATGCCCAGGTTTTGGCACCTTCAGCTGAGGTGTGTCCCCTTTGCCTGCTCCGTCTGTGAGCTAAACTAAGGTGAATCCTGAAGATGTGGCTGCCTTAGGTCTCTTTTTCGCACTGTTCCTGCTACTGTCCCCCTCCGCATCTCTTTCTCCCCCTCCAATATCACTCTCCAGACAGCAAAACTGGCTCACCCGTCTTCCTGACGTCGCAACGGCAACTGCCACAAAAGCCAAGAACAGCCAGAGCTTCTTCATGTTAAGAAAAATGGCTCTGTCCTCAAACTCAAAAACAAGAGGGCAGGAAACTCTTGGTGACGTCTGTCTCTTCCTCTGTCCCTGGACCTTGGCTCTTCCTTTCTGGTAATTTTTGAGGGGCATCACACAGGGTAGCCACCGGCTCAATCCGATTAATTATTAGCCGTGCTTAGGAGGCTGTCGGATGGCTGCAATCTGGGTTTCAGAGAGGTGGAAGAGGGTCACGTGCCTTGCCCAAGGTGTATTTGGAGTGCCTCGTTGGCTATCTGCTCCCATACATGTGTTTACTGAAAAAGCCCCAGAGCCTAGAAAAGTTACTTTTTGTGGACTACAGCTCCCAGATCACCCCAAGGCCAGTGGTCGGTGGCTCCTCTTCCTCTTCCGAAAGGCATTTCCAGTTCTCTCTCAACAAGAATTCCTTCTGTGTGGAATAAAATGCCTGCTCCTACACAAATTCAATGTATAGCCTAATACAGCAACTGACAAAATGAAATAAAATGGACCCAGACTGTTGGAAATACTGTGTCTTCTCCTAACAGCCTGCTTTACTATTGAGATCTTTGGAAGAAGGCCGTCTTTCTCTCAGCCCCATGTTGACGACATGGGAGACGGGGCCCTCTCAGCGGCTGCTCCCGGGCTGTGGCTGGCCTGCTCTCTCTGCCTTTTTCCAACAGCAAAAGACCTTTTTATTCATACAGTCTGTTCAGGCCATGCTTGTTATGCTTATAGGGCTTGCTAAACTGTTTTAATTGAATATTTGGTTTTGATGAGCAGTTGGTACTTCCGTGAATCTTCATTCTGGGGTGACAGGAGAAGCAATCCATGTACTAAAGGGTTTGATCCCCTTGGCGCCAGGCAATACAGGAACTCTCAACGTTTTTTTTCGTTTTTTTCTGTTGGACTCCTTCCGTATCTGGACAGTTATATTCTTGACCAATGTCTCTCTCTCTCTCTCTCTCTCTCATTATCAGTTTTGTTTCTTTTCCCTTCTTCTTCCTCTTCTTCTCTTAAATGGTGGGTGTGATTCCTCCTCCTGTCATCCCAGAATGACCATTCATGGAAGTACCAACTTCTCATTCTCAGCATGGCAGAAGGCTCAACCCGGGTACTAATGGGATCTTCCCAAGTGCTGTATTTTGCGTGGACCTCCCAACTACCTTAAGGTGATATCACTGCTTGCCACCCCTCCAGCCAAATGTCTCTTGTGCTGATTTGTATTCAACTAATTTGTAATGTCCAATACATGTTCTTGGAGGGAAAGCACCACGCACCCCCTCTGGCCTTGGGACTGTCACCAAGTCCTGTGCCTCTGGACTTCTTTTTCCATGTATCAAATAGAAACACTGCCGTTTGGCGTTTTCGCCCAACGTGAATGAATTGATTTGCAAGGGTCCACACCAGTCTTCTAACTGGGCAAATACTTCCAGGTTGAGAGACCATCCCTTTGGATGCTTCCAACTCCTGCTGAGGCAACCCACCCCTCTGTGCAGGACTCCTGGGGGCAGCTAACTGCTCAATGAGATCTTTCTCCTACATGTGCGAATTCCGGCAGTAGCTAGCAGCCTTTGTCTTATTCTCTGGATATGCCCACTCAGAACTGAGCAAAATTCTGAACGTTTCTGGCTGAGGAAACTTAACCATTTTGACTCTGTGCTTGTTGCCTTCTTGAGTCCAACTTGCTAGCTTTTTGTTGGCTCTTCTGAACTCTCAAAAGAGTCCTTACAGCTGGGGCGGGGAGTTCCTTTGGCCAAAGTTGGGGACCTTTCCAGGCTGATTCAGGTCTCACCCACAATCGTGTAGACCACTTGGGATAGTCCATGCAGACTTAATTTTTTTTTTTAGGGTTCAGGGGTAACCCTAACAACTCTGAGGGTTCAGGAGTAACCCTGACATGCTTAAATTCATTAGTGGGTTAAACTGCAGGTTCATTCTAGCTTGCAATAGGGAATGAATTGCGTCTTCAATCTGAGTATTTGTATCTGCTTCTCTACCCAGTGCTCTCTGTCCTTCTGTGCCTGGTGCCATCCCCTTGAGAGAAATAAAATATGTTTTAGTTTCTGCAGTATTGTTAACATATATGTATTAGCTTATAAGTATGACACATTTTAGATATGCTTACACATACATATATATATTTTAGTATATTTTGTATTTGAGCTTTTGTAAAACAATAAAGTCTAAGAGGCATATTTTTAGAACTGGCAGCTGAGCAGAGAGAAGGCAAATGTTGTCCCCATCTTCAAGAAGGGAAAAAAAGAGGACCCAAATAATTATCGCCCAGTCAGCCTGACATCAGTACCTGGAAAGATCCTGGAGCGGATCATCAAACAGTCAGTTTCGAATTACTTAGAAAACAATGCCGTAAGTAAACACACTGACAGCCAGGAATGTGTTGATCTCAACAGAAAGCTGGCGTTCTCATCTGCCTTTTGTAAGCAGAGAGGTCTGCCCAGATCCCCAGCTGTACATAATGACAGCCTTGGCAGGCCTGCCTTCCTGAAAGCAATTCTGGGGGAAGAACCTCAGCTAGACCCCCAGGCCTTCCCCATTCCCTGGGATTTGGGTGCCTCTCCTCCTCCTCCTCCTCCTCCTCTAGTCTTGAATTGACCTGTTGAACAGGAGGACCTGGTTGGCCTTCAGGCATCTGCCCAGTCTCTTCAACTGGGCAATCTACTTCTTCTTCTTTTTTTGCGGGGGGGGGTAACATTTTTCCAGGTTTAATTGATTTGGGATTAGGGTTTTATTTCTCTTCCATTTTCTCTGCTTAGTTTCACGTTTCCCTGTAAGCTCAATGCTTAAAAAGGAGGTCACATGAAACATCTTGCCTTCTGCTGGCAGAGAGGAGCAGGACTTGTGATGCATTTCTGCCCCCTTCATACTCTATAAACTGGAGGGCAAAGAGGGGGCTTTGCATTCCCCATTTGGAGGCAAAGATCCCCAGTTGCTGCCTGACTTGTAGTCTAAGATCCCAGGGGAGAGACCCTCTCCAATGCAGTCTCCTGTCCTCAAGGAATTTTGCCCCATATTTTCAGATCCCTCACCAACCATATTGGTCCATCTCTCTGAGGAGAAGCCCCATGAGAGGACATTAGGAATGGCAATGTAAGCAAAAGTATTTAGAAAATGGTTAGAATACCTAGTTCTAAAGTGTCGGGAAACCCTGACAAGGAAAATCCTGGACTGATTACAATCTTCTCATTTCAGGACTTATTCTCCATAAAGTTTATACTTTTTGCACAAAAAAGAGGGCTCTCTCTGCAGGGAACAGCATTTCTCCACAGAAAGTGTTGCTTCCTGCATAGAAGTTCTGTGTTTTCCTGGAGAAAAAAAGCCTTGTGCAAATTTTGTGCAGAATGTATTCAAAACTGCAAGTACTCTTCAAGAACTGTGCAGTTTTCAAGGACTCTCACGTGGGAAGAGAATGGCTAAAATTACTTGTTGCTTTCTTTGAGAATGAAATTATTGGAGGCTTAGCTCTCTAGAGGACAAGCAGAAATCACTAAACAAACAGAAACATGGACTTCGTTCCAAGATTATGTAATAGTAACTGAGCAGATCTCACCTCTAATCTCACCTCTCTGTCTTCTGTTGACTTATGAACTTCAGAGATGTATGAGCTCTAATCTTTTCACTGCTGAATAGAGAGAAAGAGGGTCTGCCGTGCAATGGATCTCTTGGGGAGCGCCACCGTCTTCTTGGTGGTCTTCCTTGTCCTCCTGGTGGCCTGGAGGAAGGTGGAGGCCAAGAGGAAAAACCTGCCCCCCGGCCCAACGCCTCTCCCGTTCATTGGGAACCTCCTGCAGTTGAAGGTGAAGAACACTACGGAACAGCTGAGAAAGGTAAGGAACGAAAATTCAGTGAAGCTGTTTCCCAACTCCAACCAGCTTGGAAATGTATTTTTATTACTACTACAACCAGCCAACATGGCCAAAGGATTTGGGGTGGAGAATCTAGGAGTTGTGGTACAAAAATGAAACACAGAACTTTTCCAGGATCCCAGCTCACTCTGAGCCCCTTGGTGTGTTGGATCTGCTGAGGTTCACCCCCTGCTTTGCACCTCGTGGCCAGAATGAATGCAGCGTCATAGAGGTTTGGCAATATATGGCTGGTTTTTTATTTCACTTGGAGAAACGGTGTATGTGACCCCCTCTCAGAAATCCCTCTGCACACTGTAGAAACTAAATCAGGTGGCTTGTAGCATTCTTGACTCAAAAAACCATAATTGCCCTAGAGTAGTCTGTGAGGATAGGATTGGTTTACTTATCAGATCATGGCCCACTGATAACTGACAAACCTGAGTGGGGCATTTTTGCTAGTACCTGTTGCCAAAGACATTAGCGAAGCAGAATGGTCGAAACAAATATGAAGGCAATGGGAAGATATGAATAAACACTGGCTATATGCATGTATTTCATGGGATTACTTGTAGGACGGGTATGTCCTCTGCTTCTCCAAGGTTGAGACAGAGAGAGAGAACTTAGCATCACTGGTTATCAATTGCACTGAAAGCTACAGGTATTAATCAAGAACAGTGGCATCCATCGACACAGCAGACCTTGGGGAAATTACTTTTGAGGCAACTGTGGGGGCTTCTGGGAATTGTAGTCCAAAGTGGTAGTTTTTCTCTGCTAGAAAATATAGAATGGCTATAAACGGAACCCTCGAGCACCCTGAGGTGAAGGAGAACGGGGAATGACTAGAAAGGCAGAAAAAGTACCAGCTAAAGACAGAATCTCAGAGACCCCTCTGGGTCTTAAAGCAGGCATGGGAATCAGTTACTCCATGTGGCCAAGCTGGTAGCCACAAGGCTCTTTTTGCATGTCACCAACACCTTGCTCTTTGAGTCTCTCTTCACCAAAAGGAATGTTTGTGTAAGTAACCAAAATTCCCGAATTATTGGATAGAGTGAAATAAATCCAATTTTAACAATTTAAGTAGTTGGCTTTCCACATTTGCGGTTTTGCCATCTGCAGCTTCAGAAATGGGGACTAGGATCCTTCTTACTCCCCCTTCCTGGAGCCGGAGGCTTTTGTGCCAGTGGGCATGAAAGAGTCTGCAGCTTCGGAAGCAGGGAATAGGATCCTTCTTACTCCCCATCACTGAAGCTCCAAAAGCTTTAGAAGGAAGGATTCTTCCTCCAAGCCCATTGTCTAACACATTTGCTGTCCTCCTCTAAGAAATGCACCCACACTTTGGGCTTGAGATGAATCGTCATGTGACCAGTAGGCAAAAAGAGATGGAACTGCTGTGCAGGATGAATGTGTTTTATGTTTCTGAACCAAGGGCAGCAAGTCAGTCACTAAAAATGCGCAAGTCCTGAGTCAAGTCAAGTCAGTGCATCGTTTAAGGCCGAGTTGAGTCCAAATCGAGTTACTGAAGTGACTTAACTCTGATTTGAGTCCAAGTCAATTGGCTCAAGTCTACATCACTGTCAATATCCTCCTTGACCAAAGCAGAATAGAGTGATACTGTTCCTTCCTTTGGCCTAGACACCATGCTTCTATTGAATCAAAGCGTAGAATCACTTTTCTTTAAGTTGCCACATCACATTGTTGACTCATATTCAGTTTGTGGTCTATTAAGACTCCTAGATCTCTTTCACATGTACTGTGGTCAAGCCAGGTGTCACTCATCCTATATCTCTACCACTTTGAATCTTTGTCTGAATCCACCTTCACAGAGGCCTTCAACCCATTCTCATGGTCTCCTACCCTCTCTGCTTTTCCAGATAAGTGAACAGTATGGACCAGTTTTCACCGTGTACTTTGGTTCGATCGAGGTGGTGGTTGTCTACGGTTACGAAATAGTGAGAAAGATTCTAGTTGATCATGGAGATGACTTCCTGGATCGAGGGACCTTTGCAGCAGGAGACGTTTTTGACAAAGAAATTGGTATGTTCCCCTGGGAAATGGGAAATACCCCTGGGCTAGGGAAGGAGAACATTTCAGTTGAACGGATACGGCCTATGGCAGGAAAGGGCAGTGTTCGTTGGGCTAACAACTGAAATTTCCCAACAGACTCCACCACCAAGACACAGCAAAGGTTCAAGTTTTTCTTTAAAATGAGATGGGCAGCCCAAGAGGGATCAGTGGCCACTGATATCCACAACCTCCCTGTGGACTGCACCACCATGCCAGTCGTGACTGGATGTGATACCACATCTCTTGAATGAATATAGGAGACATCCACTGATTAACTAATTCTCAGCTCATCCTGGCTCACAGGATCATTGTGAATCTGAACAGGGTGCTTGTTATGTCTGTTGTGTTTGTGGGTCATTGTGTGCATGAATGTGTCCTTTAAACTACAACCACATACAGTTGTACTTTTTCAGGCCATTGTGCAAAATGATCTAGTTCACAGTTTTGTAGACAGAGTTCCACAAGAGTAACCATTTTACATGGACCTAAATTCTTACGGTTGGTCCCAAGCAGAGAAGAGCCACCAAATCGATGGTACCGACCTATGTGTTGACTCACAATTCAACAACTGAGTCAGTGGATCTACTCTAGTTGGGACTAAGCCACAGGATTCCAGCCATGCACTTGAACATTCTTGGATGATGCATATCTGTTTGGTGGTGAGTTCAGTCTTCCATTTTCCAGTGGCATCAGTAGGGTTGGTGTTACCCCTCTGTAACGGTGCAACTCGGTGAGGTCAGTTCTTCTTATGCACCCAGCAAGCTGTTGGGTCTCTTAGTAACCTGTTGCTAAGGCTGGTCAGGGTGCATCACAGGTGCCAGAGCAACTTTTATTCACTGGGATGGTGGAGACACTCCCTGTGTTTTATTCCCACTGCACAAGGCGACAAAAGCAGGCACAGTGAGAGACACGCTATTGGTCACACAATGTTCCTCTACAGCAGAAGGGTAGTGTAACCATAGTAAGTGAGGTTTTACGCTACACAGACACAATGCAGGATTCTTGGCCACTGTGCTGAGGCTGCTCTCCTGTCTTTCGGTGACTTTCATGTAGGAGTTTTCCATGAGGATGAGACCAGTAATGGTAAACACACCAAGTTTCCTCTACCAAGTCCTACCCATCTCCACTGGCGGGCCTGGAAACGGTCATTTTCCTTTGTCTGTTGGGACACATTTCTGTGTACTAAAGGGCTTGTGTGTATTAATGGGTTATGTGTGTTACTCACACATCGCATGCTCACTCCCATTTCTGGCAAAATAAGTCCTGTACTAGCCTGTTATAGCACTCTTATTCCACTTTCAACATCCTATGGAATAAGAGTGCTATAACAGGCTAGTCTGGAAATGGCCTATGACATTTTCTTCAACTGTCTTCTCCAGGTATCGTCTTGTCCAATGGTGAGAGCTGGGTCCAGATTCGCCGTTTCTCCCTCACCACCTTGAGGAACTTTGGGATGGGGAAGAAAGGCATCGAGGAGCGGATCCAGGAGGAGGCGCAGTTCCTGGTGAAGGAGCTCAGAGACACTAAGGGTACAACAAACAGAAGCACTGCAGGTTTACGTGTTTAATTGAAGACAGCAAAGTTCACAAAATAGGACCCAAGTTACAAAGAAGAGGAGGCCCTGTCTTTCTTACTATCATGGTTTCAAGGGAAGAAATACCTGCTTGTCACTCACAGCTACAGTGCAATGCTGATTTCCATGGGAACACTCGCTCCCAACTGGGTCAGAAAAATGAGCACGGCACAGAAACTGGGCCTTCACATTCTTTGATCTCCTGGACTCTGTCCTAGTGGTCAGTCCCAACTAGAGCAGATCTGTCACATTAGTTGCCCATGGACAAAGTCCACTGATACTATGGTTCTGCTCTAGTGGGACTACAATAGCATTCATGCCATTAAATCCGTCTTGAGAAGAGAACCATTACCTAGAACTGTGGTTCTCAAACTCTGGTCCTCCAGAGGGTTCAGACATCACTTCCCAGAGTCCCTTGCTACTATTCAAGCCAGGTGGTGTTTTTGGGGCTTGAAATCCAAAACACATGGAGCATCAGAGTCTTTCCATGTCCTGGAAGATCATTTCTGAACTTGGAATATTCTAGACATGCTGACCTTCTACTCCCATAGTCCTAATACTAACAGTAATGCCACTATTTTCATCTCTTTGCTGTGGGGGAAATGAAAGGAGGAGTCCCCCCACCAATTACCACAGCAGGTTTTTAAGGAATACCTCTTTGTTGAGGGCTCATAACTTTCCTGAAAGAAGTACCGGTATGATGCTTCTTAATTTAAAAATCCCTTATTCCTATGAGTAACAGGAGTATCTAGCCCAGGGTGTTAGCCCCTTTTAGGGAAAAATATGAATACTGGATCTGTTAGGATTTTGCAGAATCAGTCTCTTACTGTTCCTTTTTTGTTGTCATCTTCTATTTCTCTGCATTGATTATTACTTGTATTACATACAAGTCGCTGAACAGTTGCATCCAGGGCTCTGACCCTATACCTGTCATCTTTTACTTTTGCTTCTTGTTTGTCCTTAACTGCTTGAAGAATGACATCTCTGGTCCATTGAGGCTTCTCTTTCTTTTTGGCTGCAGATGGTGTCACCTGCTTAACTCACTGTCTTGAAGCTCAGGGCACAAAGAAAAGGGGAGGGAAAGAGGGCAACAAAAAGGGAGTTTTTGTATGACCACAGACCCTTAAAGCTTGAGGTCAAATGATCTAGTTGCTTAGGTACACAGAGACTATTGATGGCCATGCATTGCAATGGGTAGGTGAGCAAATGGAGAAACTTGACGTGCCAGGGACCCTACACTATCTAAAATCTCGCAACTGTTCTAATAGCAAAAAAAAGGTGGGATGAGAGAGAAGGCTTGATTTTCCAACAATTCTGTCACCACAGAATGGCTGGAATCTTGTGCACAGCTTAACTCATGCATTAAGTTCCCCTGCAAAAGAGGTCAGACATGTTTGTCTGTGGCAAAATGTCCATACTCAGTTGAAAGCTGCAGAAGCAGAGTTGTGCCTGTGGTATGACAACTGGCTGTGTATTGTGCATGCCCAGTACACACTGTGGATGGGGGCAGGCACATTTGGCTTTGCATTCAGTTGTGCAACACCACTGTTTGCCAACAAGGCATCGCTGTGCAGTCATCACACAACTCTGTGATTGTAAATAAAGTCATGCCCTGCCTCCCTGCTCTGGAATCTTAGGCCATGTGGTAATTACTAACTGTTTTTCCAACTAGGTTTAGGGATGGTTTAGCCCCTGTCACTGGCACTCTGGCCTCATGCTTTTTATGGCTGCCTCTGCAGCTCTCCCTCTCCACATGCCCAAACCTTTCCCAGCTCTTTTCACGACAGATTCCAGCCTTTGGCCCACCGTTATTGCACTGTGATTCCACATTAACTGTCACGGCAACATCCTATGGAAATCTAGAAGTTTGGTAAGGCACTAGAGCAGTGGTTCTCAACCCGTGGGTCCCCAGATGTTTGTGGACTTCAGCTCCCAGAAGCCCTGAGCATTGACCATAGTGGCTGCGGCTTCTGGGAGCTGAAGTCCACGAACATCTGGGGACCCACAGGTTGAGAACCACTGCACTAGAGCAATTTGGTTGGGAATTCTAAATACCCCATCCTAAACTGCAAATCCCAAGATTGCCTAGGCCTAGGACATTATCACGGCTGTCCAAGTGGAATCATAGTGCTATAACTGAGTAGTGTGAAAGGGTCCCTGGTCTTGCCCTTTTCTCAGGGCTGCCTTTACGCACATTGCCAAGGGACCACGAAAAGTTTAGGGTCTACAAAAACAGGACTAAGAAAAAAAGTTTAGAGCCTGTGAGGCAGGGAGTCAAATACAAGAGTGCCCAGGACCTGCAAAAACTTTAATGCAGCCCTGCCTTTTCTGTCAAATTTTAACTTCTCTGCTGGGCAAAAAGTCTTCCCCCTTTTCCCAGGCTCTTGCTGTCTTCTGCTTTTGGCAACTACCCGTGACTGGCCGGTTCTTCAGCCAGAGGCCTTGAACCAATCAGATTGCCTGGCTGATTTCCACCGCCTAATAATAATAATAATAATAATAATAATAATAATAATAATACTGTTATTATTACTTTTGAAAGAGGATCAATAATGGCACCAAGGAATGTTCACCTTACAACCAGTCAGACGTGACTGATTTTGATCCTTTCATTTAGCATCCAACAGTACAATCCAAAATCAAGATGCGCGTGCTGCGTAAGGATTAGGTTAAACCCCTTCTATAGGCAGAATCCTCCTTTGCTTGGCAATCAGAGTTAAGGAAAGTTATTTTTTTTTTTTCCAGAACAGTAACATTTCTAAGCTCTGATCCATACAGCACATTAAACAAAACAGGAGGCCAAAACTCTATACTTTGTTTAGCTGCTCCCACAGGAAATGCAAAATTTGATGGCTCTTTAACATAAACTCTTGTTTAATTCAGCAATCATATTCTGGAGTTTAAACTAATGCTGAAATTCCAGCTTAATTCCATTTAAATAAATTTTAAAAATGAATTAGGTTGTTCCTTTTAAAAAGAAAATTTCTTAATTAATTGATAGAGTAATTGATTTTAATTACTTTTTTCCTATCAGTAGTTGAGCAGCAAAAAAAAAACAACAACCCAAAAACAGGCTTGACAGACCATGTGTGACCCCACAACCATCCTTGTCCTTTCAACCCCCCATTTTAGATGGCAGGGGATGAATCCACTGCCTTTGCTTTCTTCCCACCCAGGCCAGCCCTTCAGTGTCTGTCCATTTGGACAACGTATTTTCCAGAGTTTCTTCCAAACTTCTCAAATTATTTGAGTAGTATTTCTAGGCTTACAATTCATAAAAACAAATTAACATCCCTCATCTATTCATAGGGAAGCCGTGCTCTGTGAAGAGTGGCTTAGGGAACTGGGTCTGTTTAGCCCAGAGGAGAGAGGATTAAGAGTGACATGATAACCATGTTTAAATTTCGGAAGGGGTGTCCTGTGGCTGATGGAGCAAGCTTGTTTTTTGCTGCTCTAGAGACTAGGGCCATTTCCGCACTAGCCTGTTATAGCGCGATGATTCCACTTTCAACATCCTCTGGAATCCTGGGGTTTGCAGTTTCGGGAGGGGCCAGCTGGCCCCTCCCGAAACTGCAAACCCCAGGATTCCAGAGGATGTTGAAAGTGGAATCATCGCGCTATAACAGGCTAGTGCGGAAATGGCCTAGGACATGGAGCAGGGGCTTCAAGCTACAGAAAAGGAGATTCCACCTAAACATTAGGAAGAACTTCCTGATGGCAAGAGCTGTCCAGCAGTGGAATATGCTGCTGCTAGGAGTCTCCTTTCTTGGAGGTTTTTAAACAGAGGTTGGGTGGCCGTCTGTCAGGAGTATCTTCTTGCATGGCAGAATGGCACTGGACTGGATTGTCCTTGTGGTCTCTTCCAACCCTAGAAGTCTATGGTTTTATGACTCTGTGAACTCTGTTCTCCTTCAACCCAGGCCAGCCTATCAACCCGGCCACTCTTTTCAGCTGTGCTACTGCGAACACAATCAGCCACATCCTCCTGGGAGAACGGTTTGATTACCAGGACAAGGACTACAACCGGATCCTCCACATACTCATTAATATCTTCCCCACAGAAAGCTCAGTTGCAGGCCAGGTGAGGACAAGAAGGAGTAAGTCACGGGGAAGACTCATCAAAACAAAAGAAAGCAGCTATGACCTGGGAGACAGGGTGCTTGTGGATCAAAAAGATGACTTTTTTGGGACCTTAACTCCTGGAATGTCCAAGTTAGCATAGCCATACTAGCTGCAAGATTGTATTTCAAAGCTCTGGAGAGCAGAGATAAGAATGTTGAAATGGCCAGAGAGTTGAATATCTTCCCTGTTGCCTGGTGCATAGAAACATTAGGAACCTAAACATTTTTGAAGAACTTCTTGTCTATAAGAGCTGCTCAACACTTGAGTAGACAGACTCAGAGGGTGATGGACTCTCCCTCTTTGGAGCTCTTCAAGCAGAGGTTGGATGGGCATCTCTCAGGAGTCCTCTAGCTATGGATTCCTGCCTGGCAGGGAGTTGGACTAGATGGCCCTTGCTGTCTCCTCCAGCTCTGAATGGCAGAAAACGGCTATGCAAGCAAACACTGTTCAATGTTATGCAGAATGGCCCCTTTCTCTGAAGGGAGCTCCCACCCTTGTTTTAAAAACAGGAGGAGCCTCCTCAGGCAGAGGTTTGTACAGGCTGAATATTGCCTAAGGTGAGATCAAATCAGTTTGTTGTCCTCGTTTTAAGGGACCAGGTGGAACATTTGGTGAACAAATTTCTGGTTGGGAGATACTCTTTTTAAGTATCTTAGAACACTGGAAGAATTCTGCTTTGGGACTCCTGCAATTTGCCAGCAAGTTCCCTTGGCCAGCCACCCATCTGCTATTACATAAAGCTTTGAAGCTCACGAGCCACCTTGTGAAACCAGGGTTCAAATCCTTGTTTAGCATAGGATGACCCTGAGTTCACTCTCTCAGAGGCCTGAAGAAGAGGCAATGCCAAACCTCCTTAGAATCAGTCTTGCCCCCAAAGCCCTTATTAGGGTCAACAGTAGTTGGGGTGATTTTGAAGGCACACAACAGCAAATGAAAACTGGTTTTCCAAGTTGCAAACAGTCAAAGAATGACACGATGGGGAGACAGGTTAGATAGATAGGTGGGTTGGTTAGTATGATGGTTGGCCAGGGAGCATCAGTGTCTGATGGTGCAATTGGTTTTCCTTCACTAAGCAAATACGAATTTACTATTTCTCAATACATCTCTCAGGGCCCACACTCATTTTCACATGCCTTCTCCTTCTCTCTCTCTCTCAATCTCTCTCCCTGCTCCCCACCTTTCAGCTCTTCAACTTCATCCCCTGGATCATGAAATATCTGCCTGGCCCTCACCAAACTTTCTTCAAAAGCTTTACTTTTGTTGAAAAATTCTTGGCCCCCAAGATAAAAGAACACAAGGAAACCCTGGATCTCACGAGTTATCCCCGGGACTTTGTAGATGCTTTCCTCCTCAAAATGGAGCAGGTGAGTAACAGAGTGCTAAGATCAGTTTCATAAAATGGATCCCAAGTGAAGGACTGTCCACTCACAAAATGGCCACCATGGTGGGCACAGCCATTCAGTTCCTAATTGGCCAACTGAAGTGGCTACTAGGAAAATAACTTGCCTAAAGCCTAAGCAAAGGGTAGAGATGGATGGAGTTCTGACATGCAGAGCACTTCCTTGACCCCAAGATTTGTGGCTCTAATACGCCCAAATGGATGAGCTTTAGGAACCTATTATGTGGCCAGAATCATAGAATCATAGAAATGTAGAGTTGGAAGAGACCACACGGGCCATCCAGTCCAACCCCCTGCTATGCAGGAACACCCTCAAAGCAAAGAAAATGAGTACAAGTAGTGCAGTGGTTCTCAACCTGTGGGTCCCCAGATGTTTGTGGACTTCAGCTCCCAGAAGCCCCAGCCATTGTGGTCAATGCTCAGGGCTTCTGGGGGCTGAAGTCCACAAACATCTGGGGACCCTCAGGTTGAGAACCACTGAAGTAGTGGTAGCCAGTGGCTTCCATGTCAATGGGGTGGAATTCAGATGACAAGAAAAGAGATTCTGCCTAAACATTAAGAAGAACTTCTTTAAGTGCTGTTTGACCATAGAATAAATTTCCTTGGAGTATGGCTGACTTTGGAGGTTTTTAAGCAGAGATTGACCAGTCATCTCCCCGCAGCACTTGAGCAGTAGATTCATGCATGGTAAAGGAATGGGTTAAACGGCCCTTGGAATCCCTTCCAACTCTGATTTTATGACTCAGTGTAAATGCAGAAACAGCAAACACATCAACAGATGCACAGTGGGTTGCACCATGTTTGTATTTAGAAAAAGGGTGGTATAGCAGGCCCACTGCTTGACAACCTGAGTGTAGATTTACACCATGCAAGGACAATATAGTATGTTGTCTGCTGTCTTATGTTCAGCAGGTACATAAGTATAAATCTCACAAGCCTTCATTGGCAAGAAGTGTGCAACTTTGAAGAGTATCCCACTCTCAATGCTGAACCAGAATTCAGAGTGCTCAGAGTTCAGACTGATATCAAACAGGCCAGGGTCATAAATCAGAACTGAGTCCAAACAGTGAAGGTAGAAGAGTCAGTAAACAATCCAAGCATCATAAATCCAGGACTTGCACGCAATTGCTGAGTCAGGTTGACAAGAGGGGAACAGAAAGTTTGCTTCCAGCAGTTGGACTGGAGAAAGCTTCCTGCTTATAAAGACAGCCAGCTCAGCCAGAGAGTATTTAAGGAGCGCACTTCATGGTTGTGTGCACATAGCCTCTCACTGCGTCTGGGCGGAAGGGTCTGTGTCAGACGCTGAAGCCTTCGCTTCTGTCGGGGACTGTGAGGTCTTTCTTCCAGCTCCTCTTCTTGCTGAACTGGAGGAGGACTCAGCTGGCTATCAGGCATCTGCTCTGGTTGCAAGCACGTCTGCTTCGTCTTCTGAGGGCATGACAGACAGTCCAGATGCCATTGCACCACAATGCCAGACTCATTCTGGGCCACGTCAGGTAAAAATGGACTTGCCCAGCAAAACACGTCTAGGCCTACATCACGCTTGCATTGTGTAAACCTCCACTCTTCTGCTGAATCCCAAAGTGTTGAAACCCATGGTGTGTCCACCAGTATGCCTTCTTATTTCCCTTGTGTAAAATTATGGAATCATAGAATCTCAGAGCCTTAAGAGACCCCAAGAACCATCCAGCCCGACCCCATCCTGCCAAGCAGAAAGACACAATCAAAGCACTCCCTTTGACAGATGGCCATCCAGACTCTGGTCAGACACCTCCAAAGAAAGAGATCTGACCACACTCCCAGGCAGCAGCATAGTCCACTGTCAAACAGCTCTTACCATCAGAAAGTTCTTCCCAATGTTCAGATGGAATCTCTTTTCTTTTACTTTGAAGCCATTCCTCCATGTCCTAGTCCCTTGAGCAACAGAAAACAAGCTTGCTGCAGCCTCCATATGACATCCCTTCAGATATTTAAACATAGCTATCATGTCGCCCTCTCAATCTTCTCTTCTCCAGGCTAAACACACCCAGCTCCCTAGGCCACTCCTCACAGGGCTTCATGGTTTCCAGGCCTTCGACCATTTTGGTCACCCTCCTTTGAACATGTTCCAGAGGAAGGGAACCAAGCTGCAGAGGCTGGGCACATGTCTGACAAATTCCAGAACTGGGCATGACATGGTGTCACTTTGACTAACAGTAGCAGAGCAGCAGGGTCAGGAGTCACAGTGGGGAATTCTTTCCTCCTTTTCACAGGTGCCCCACCCAGAGACAGACTGTAATGTTAGGGCCCCAGATTTGTGGCTGGTGAGAAAACAGCAGGCCTGCCAGCCCCTTGTGTGGCAGTGAGCTATTCCACTCTCATTCTCCCTTTTCCCAGGAGAAAAATAACCCCAAGACGGTGTTTACTAAAGAGAATCTAATGGCGACCATCGCTGATTTGTACATCGCTGGGACAGAAACCACAAGCATCACCCTGAGATACCTCTTCATGATCCTGCTGGAACACCCAGCGGTGGAAGGTACAGACCTTCTGGTCAATCCACCGGTCTTGCTGTTTGCTTCTGCAGCCAGCTGCTGCTTTCCATCACTTCTTAATTTTACATTTTTTTCTTTCCTGCTATGCCCCAACAACCCCAGAGCTTGCCATTCACTGCATTTCACTCCAAAAATGATCCGTTCCCTTGGGATCGTGGGTAGCAGTTGGTTGCTTAGTGAGCTGTCTCCACGTTGGACCAGGGGCTTCAACATCCCAACAGAAAGCCTCTACCAATGGCTTCTGTTAGAGCCTGGGTGAGCAAAATTGACGGTCAAGGGCCATATATGGCCCCTGAAGGTGAAAGGCCGTATGTGGTCCCCTCAGTCCCCAAAGTCTTCTCCCATGCTTAAAGCAAATTTTATCATGATTTTCACTTTTTGCCTCTATACCACGCAGAAAAACCTCTGAACACATTAGAGTGTGTGAAAATACAGCCATCTCAACCCTGTAACACAACACAACCCTATTGTTGTTGCTGCTGCTGTGTGCCTTCAAGTGATTTTTTGATACTTATGGCACCCTTAAGGTGCCCCTATCATGGGGTCTTCTTGGCAAATTTGTTCAGACGGGCTTTGCCTTGCTTCCTCTGAGGATGAAAAGGACTGTGGCTTACCCGTGGTCACCCAGTGGGTTTCCATGTAGCAGCCCCAATACCTCCATTTTCTTCTCCAGTCCCTCTTAAAATGGCAGCAAGAAGTGATGCAATATCATTTCCTGCCACCATTTTGAGAGGGATTGCCAAGGAAAATGGAGGTATTTGGGCTTACGATGGGGAAAGGTGCCAGGGTCTCTGGGAAGAACGTGGACCCTGACTCCAGGTAGTTTGCCAGTGCTGTGCTAGAGTACATGTGATCTCACCCTAACAAGCACATCAGGATGTCAGGGCATGTTTTCCTTTGATAGCAAGGAGGAGATACAAAGGCTGTTTGCTGCCCTGCTGCTCTGGAGACAAGGTTCACATGCACAAGACTGCAATTCAACAGGATCATGCTTCTTGGGTCTTCAAATCAGGATGGACACCATAATGTCCAGGGAAGGGAGATTTAATTCCTTCTTCCATTAGCATGGCCCTGCCAAAACCCATCTCTCTCGCAAATACATACTCACGCACACAGAAATTGCTGTTCATAATACATCATAAGGGAAGCTTCTGCTCATATCTATGGCAGTTTCCTATCTGGAGCACAGAGGGGAGTTACACCCAGTTGTGGTTAGTAAGAATGCGCTCCCTTCTTGGCTCTGCCTTTCCATGGTGGTGGGATTGCTTGCTCCTGTGCTCCTGTTGCTGTCATAAAGCGTTATGCATCAAGTGCCAACCACAGTGGTACTTTCTCCACAAAAACCCTATGATGAGACAATGAAGGAAGAGGTAGTGCTGGAAGATGAGACTCCAGGCTCGGAAGGCACTCAAGCAGCTACTGGTGAAGAGCTGAGGCCAAGTACAAGTACTGCTGGGTCTAATTACTATTTAATTATTATTGTGTTTACTTATATCCTGCCTTTCTTGCAGTTTGGGACTCAAGGTGGTTTATAAGAGATTGTAGAAAAGTATAGTGAAAATTCACAAAAGTTAGAAAGAGACTGAATAATAAAAAAAACATTAAAACCCCTTAAACGATAAAAAAATAACAGCACAAAAAAAAAATCAGGAAAACCAACACATTGTACAAGCCCCATCTTACCTAAACAATCAGTCCTCAAAGGGCTGTTGAAACAGAAAACTCTGTTTGCAGAAGGAGAGTAAACGTGTCTAACAATGGCATTGGACTCAAGCCAAAAGGACATGCAGTTACTGACTTCACAGAGGTGAAAAGGACAGTCCAAAGCTACGGGTGTGCATAGCTGGAACATGGAGTAGTAGAAATATGAAGCACAGAAAAGCTAGAAATCATAAAACAAGAAAGGAAACACATAGCCATAGCCGCACTTGCTGCTAGCAAGTTAAGTGGACAAGTTAAGTGGACATCTTTGATTCTGTAGGGAAATGGCAGGAGATAACAGAAGTACCATTTTTGTTAGGATCTCTGTAGGGGACAGGAAAGCGTTAAAAACTTCTCCAGTGTGCTTCAGTCCTACTATTTGCAATTGTTAACTATTTTTGGCAGGTACAAGTGATCCATTTAGCATCTTGCATAGTTCAGCCCAGTCCTTTTGGAAATTTCAATGGACCTGTGACACTGCTGTGTTTAAGAGAGAGAGAAAGAGAGGGAAAAGTTCACCCACACTGGCCTTCTTTTTTCCCCATCTGTTGAATGCACTTCACACCCCTGTCTGACTTTACTTTCAGCAAAGATCCACGAGGAAATAGATCGAGTGATTGGGCAGGAACGGCCGCCTGCCATGAAAGACCGGCCCGAGATGCCCTACACAGAAGCTGTCATCCATGAAGCTCAGAGATTTCTTGATCTCATCCCCGTAGGAATTGCCCGCAAGACAAAAAGGGATGTGGAACTGGAAGGCTTTTCCCTCCCAAAGGTAATGGGAGAATCAGGTGGGGTCTTTGCAGGAGGCCAAGGGAAGGAATAACACCTTGATGGTGAACAAACATCTTTATACTAACAATTTGTTAATAATAATAATGTTTATTTATAACGCCCTTCTCGCCAAAGGGCAGAATATCAACATATACAATCAGGGACAAAGACAATAAAACGTCATTAACCAAAAGTTCAAAATAAATTCTACTGAACATTGCAGTAAAAGCAAAATACTTTTGAAACTCTGCAATAAAAAAGAGCTGACCTGTCTGAAACAAAAACAGATTGGCCTGAATCTCCACATGTACCACAAACGTGCAAGCTCCCTCATGCATGCAATTATAATTGTCTGGCTGTTACATAACGGCCCTACTGAGATCCTGGTCAAGTTCTACAAGTGTAACCATTTCACATTGATATAAATCATACACTCACCAAATTGGAAGGGGCTTCCTGGACCATTGAGTCCAGCTCCCTGCTCAGTGCAAGAACTCTGACCACAGCATCCCCAGCAGAGAGCTGCCCAGCTTCTTCTTGAAGATTCCAGAGAAGGAGACCCCACCACCTCTCACAGAATCCTAGAGGTGGAAGGGGTCTCATGGGCCTTTAGTGCAGGATCTCCAGTGAGAGCATCTCCAGCACGTAGCTATCCAGCCTCTTCTTGAAGATGTCCAAAGGAAGAGACCCCCACCACCTCTCTAGACAGTTGGTTCCATGGCTGAACCACTCTTACCATCAAAAAGTTCCTTCTAACTTTCAATCAAAATCTACTCTCCTGTAACTTAAAGCTATTAGACTTGGTCCTACCTTAATCTTTTGTTAGTCCCGCCTACAGTTGAGTCATTGAATCAATTGGTGTTGACCCATATTCCACAGTTGACTGAATGGATCTACTGTAATGCAGACTGACCAACTGGACTCCAGCTGTGCAACTGCACATTCTTGGATGGTGCATAACTTTTTGTCAGTCAGTGCCTTCAACAAACTCCTTGGTTTAATAGCATCGCAAAAACAGCCTTGGTGCATTATTCCACATCGCACAAGGAAAGAGCCAGCCCACATGAGCAGATAAAACTTTCAGTCTCACAAAGTTAGTGTTCAGCAGAAAGGTAGAGTAATAGAACAAACACTGCATGACTTGAGTGTAGATTTACTCTTTGTTGTTTTTGTTGTGTGCCTTCAAACCATTTCTGAGTTACGGCAACCCTAAGACAACCCTATCATGGGGTTTTCTTGGCAAGATTCATTCAGAGGGTTTGCCTTTGCCTTCCTCTGAGGCTGAGAAAGTGTGACTTCTTCAAGGTCACCCAGTGGGTTTCTGTGGCTGGGCAGGAATTTGAACTCTGGTCTCCGAGTCCTAGCCCGACGCCCAAACCACTATACCACAGTTGCTCTCCAGATTTACACTGTTGAAGCACACACAAAATAGGATAGTTTTGCTTAGTAACATAGGCCGATCATGAGTTAATGTGTGCCTAGTACTGCATTTTGATTTGCTGCAGAAAGGCTGTAAGACTTTTACACAGAACTTCAAAAGCAATCCTTAAGTCTCTTGTCAGTCACCCTTACGTCCTTGCCTTGTTTTTTTTCTTCTGACAGGGTACTTCTATTTTCCCCATCCTGAGTTCTGCATTGCATGACTCCAAGCAATATAAAAATCCATATCATTTTGACCCGGAACATTTCCTGGATGAAAAGGGACAGTTCAAGAAGAATGGAGCCGACATGCCTTTCTCTGCAGGTCTGGGAAATGGCTGGATGGGCATCTCTTGGGGATCCTAAAGCTCAGAGGCTCTCACACGCTGGTCCATGGACCACTAGCCATGTACATCCTGCATTCAGGCGTTTAGAATTATCCGTCCTCCTCCTTGCATTTAACTCCTTGTACTCCTCCACAATGGAGGAAGAGAGTATTTCAGCCACGGGTGAATTACTGGACAGTAAAAAAGGCCTCAGCCTTATAATGCACCGTAATGCAGGTTTGATGATGATGCCAGCAATGAATGTGGGAAAACATTGTTTAACATATGAGTTGTGTATCTGCTGGAATCTGGAGAACAAACCAAACTTTAAGAGATCTATTGAGACTTCTAGAAATTTTAAAGTGGAGCACTAAAGGGTACTTAATATCAGCTTTCCTACTTCATGATTTTTTGCAAAAAGCAAAAGAGTTAGGCTAGATCAGGGATACAAAAATTTCAGGTTTCCACAATCTATATTGATACTGATGGTGCTGGACTAGAAACCTGAGATCTGCCAACCCAGAAACCAGGGCAAGCAGCCAACACATATTCAAGGAAAGCTGAGGCCCAACCTACACCAGGCTAGAAAGGCAGCTAAGACCTGATTGTAACCCTCACTTGGCACCTTAGATGGAAAGAAGATTAGCAGTTATTTGTTCCCCAATCAAAAAGGGTGGTTCTGACAGTCAGGTAAGCCTGTCAGGGGGAATAATGGAGAGGCAGAGCTTTCCAGTTCCCTCCTGCTGCGCAAGAAGAGCAAAACCTGTCCAATAACAGCCCATGATACTCCTAGGATGACTTCTAGGAGAGCCTGGGCCTCAGTCTTACCAACAAAACCCTAAGAGGCAGGGTTGTTTAGTGGTTTGGGTGTTGGACCAGGGCTGCAGGAGACTGTGGTTCAAATACTCCCTATTTACCCCGCAAAATATCTTGATAGCACTTTCTGCTTCCATCTCCTCCAGGCAAGAGGAACTGTCTCGGAGAAGGACTGGCCCGGATGGAGCTCTTCTTATTCGTCACCACCATCCTGCAGAATTTCCACTTGAAGTACCCCCCAGGAGTCACCAAAATCGACCTCAGCCCAGAAGCCAGTGGTGCCACCAACGTCCCTCGCCAAGTCCCGTTCTGCTTCTCCCCGCGCTAAATGGCCCCTTTGCCTCCTGCTGACATGATTGTGCTTTCAGAGGGGACTGCTCCTGTCACAAAAGATGGTTCTGCCATTCATTTTTAATTAAAAAAAAGCACTCTGGGAAGGAAAAGCTACTAGGCCAGGAAAGCCAGCAAAGTCCTTTCTTTGATGTACCCGCTGCTGCGGTTTTAATGGCAAAACCTATGTCACGCTGCTTTCCTTGGCCCATTTCTCAGCTTTCTGCCTCCGTGCCTCACGGGCTCTTTCACCCTGTGCATTTATAGTGCTTTAACGGGAAGCCCACATGGTGCAATGGTGTGAATATTTTACTAGGATTCCAAGAGACCAAGGTTTGAATTGCTGCTCAACCATGGAAACCTCCTGGGTGACCCTGAGCAAGTCATACTCTCTCAGCCTCTGAGAAATGGCAAACCTCTTTGGGGGAAATCTCACCAAGAAAGCTCGATTTCTAGATTGAGTGTTGGGCTAGGGCTCTAGGAGACCACCGTTTGAATCCCTGCTCAGCCGTAGAAACCCCATAGTGTGACCTTGGGCAAGTCACACTTTCTCTGCCTCAGTGGAAGAGAGAAAAAAATAGTCTTACCAAGAAAGTGCTATTTTTAGAGCCATCATGGTGCAGTTATGTGAGTGTTGGACAAGGTTCTGGGAGATCGAGGTTCAAATACCCTTTCAGTCATGAAAACTCCACTGCGTAACCTTGGGGAAATCACACTCTCTCAGCCTCAGAGGAAGACAGTGGCAAATGTCCTTGGCCAGTAAAGCTGGCCAAGAAAACCTTTGCTGGGTTCCTTTCGTTACTGTTGTTATTGTGTACCTTCAAGTCATTTCCAACTTATGGGGCTCCTAACGCTATCACAGGGTTTTCCGGGGCTGAGAGTGTGTGACACACCCAAGGTTACTGAGTGGGTTTCCATGGCTGAACAGGAATCAAACGCTGGTCTTTAGGCTCGTAGTTCAGTGCTCAAACTGCTACACCACACTGGGTCTCAGATTCCCCTTGCGGGCAGCATAAGGTGGAAAGGACTGGGTGGCACATGACAGCACAACTGCAATCCTTTTAACGGCCAGGACTCTGCAGTGGAAATCAAGGACTTCAACCGGATCGATAAGGGTTGCAATGTCTCATGCGGCAAGTGGGTGAAACGGAACAAGCAGTCAGCTTGCTCGGACTGCAAAGGCTTAATCCAGTCAGACGGCAAACCTCAGGCAGCCTGCCCCTGTAGAGCTGCCTTCTTCTGGTTAGGCATTCGAGGGTTCTGTGCTGAAAAGTAAGGCCAACTCAGAGAAACTTATAGCTCATACTGAAATTGTATCCCCTGGCAAACAATGAATCCTAAGAAGGCGATTGGCTAAAAAGATTTTGGACAAATTCTAGAACAGTGGTTCTCAACCTGTGGGTCCCCAGATGTTTTGGACTTCAGCTCCCAGAAGCCCTGAGCATTGACCATAGTGGCTGGGGCTTCTGGGACCTGAAGTCCACAAACATCTGGGGACCCACAGGTTGAGAACCACTGTTCTAGAAGGTTCCTTGTTAACAATACACATGTATGCTCGTTAGAGAGCAAAGTTGTGGTTCCTTGCCAAAAGCGCTCCCTATGTGCATTTACAAGAAAGCTGGGCTTTGGGTGACTTTTCTGTGCCTCATCTGTGACCCCCAAGCAAAAGACCCCTGAAAGGGGACTCCAGCCAGGAGTTGCCAAATCAGCTGCACCCTACAGAGTCCTGGGATTTGTAGTTTGATGAGGTACAGAATTCTCTGCGAGAGAGCTCAGTCCCCTGTGAAATTACAAATTCTAGGTCTTCACAGGAGTATCAATGTGGAGTATGTAAGGGTATCAATAAAAGGGTATCAATGTGCTACAGTTCTGAAGAACTGTGAAAGAAACTTTAGTCTGTGTCAATCAGATAACACAGTAGACAAGACGTCGGTCGCCGTCTGTAAAGGAGCAAACTAATTGATAGGGACATACCAGAACACAAAGAGGTACTTTGAAACTGCTGATAAGACACCCAGGATATAACATGAGAAACAAGGGTACACGAGGAGATGCGTGATCAACATGAGGAAGGGAAATGTGACTTCTTAGGTGATCCTGAGAGGCCGTACCTTTGGGGTCCTATCCAATGGAGTCCCAGGGGAGGGAAAACCTGCAACTGGGACGGGGGGTACAATACGAGGTATTCAACAGTGGGGGCGTCCTTCTCTCTCTGGGAGGCACCCGGTTCTGCAGAAACGTATTTTTAAATAAACATTTAATGCTTCAGCCGATCCTGTGCTAAATTGTTTTACGAATTTTTTCAGCTATTTCTTACATCTCTGAACTTCATGTTGTTGCAGGAGCCCAGAGAACACAGAGACCACAGAGCAAGAAAAAGAGTAATTTATGACGCGCGGGCTTTTGGCTGGATGTCTCCAAAAGACCAAAAGCCCCGAATTCAAGTTTCACAGCTCTTTTACAGACAAAGTTCACAGCATACACAAAGATCGCAGGCAAAGATCGCAGGCATGTCTCGGTCCGCCCCTCCGGGGTCACAAATACCACGTGCTGTTACTAGCTAATTACCCAGACCCTGGAAAGTGCTTATCTACAATCTGCAATTACTGCAGCCAGTCAATAAGCAAACAACACCCTGGCTACGTGATCAACATCCTAGCTACGTGATACGTTGGCTCTCGTGACCTTTTTACCCTTCTTAAATCTTTCTCCGTTCCTCTGACCTAAGCCCTGCTCTGTGGTCTCTGTGGTCTCTGGGCTCCTGCAACAATGTCACCCTCCAGAAACCAAAAAAAAACCCCTTGATAATTATTTAGGGGACACTTGGGGCATTTTCACCATGTTTTCAGCCGCCTCTTGGGCCATATGAGCCTACCCTCCAACATTTCACAAAAGAAAATGAGGACAGACTTGTAAATTAGTAACTGATGTGGCCAAACAACCCAGGAACATTTGGGTGTTTTCATTTGCTGGTGGAGGGTGCTCAGTTCTTGAACAGCAACCTCTTTTAAAGCAAATAACCCTCTGAAGTGTTTCTTCACCTGTTCTGCAACTTTCCTAGCTTTACAATCTCCTGCTTGAGTTGGTGGTTGTTGTTGCTGTGTGCTTTCAAGTCGGTTCTGACTTACGGTGCCCTAAGATGAACCTGTCCTAAGGTTTTCTTCAGATAATTTGTTCATGGGGTCTGCTTTTGCCTCCTTGAGGCTGAGAAAGTGTGACATGCCCAACGTCTCCCAGTGGGTTTCCATGGCTGAGCAGGGATCCGAATCCGAATCTCCCAGTCTCCTGGCTCAACACTCAAACCACTAGGCCACACTGGCTTTGCACTGAACCAGACAGAAGAAAATGAAAGACACAAACATGGCTCAGTTCCAAGGTTATGTAACAGTCGCTGAGTTGATGATGCCTGAACTTACCTCACCTTTCAAAGTTCTGTTGACTTGATTAGGAAATTCTAGGAGAAATTATCCCACCCACGGTCACTGTTGACTTAACATCCACAACTGAGAGAATTTCTGTGCACCGCAGTCTTTCCACTGTTGGCGAGAGAGAAAGAGGACCTGCCGCGCAATGGATCTCTTGGAGAGCACCACCGTCTTCTTGGTGGTCTGCCTGGTCCTCCTCATGGCCTGGAGGAAGGTGGAGGCCAGGAGGAAAAACCTGCCCCCTGGCCCAACACCTCTTCCGTTCATTGGGAACCTCCTGCAGCTGAAGGCCAAGAACGTGGCAGAACAGCTGAGAAAGGTAAGGAGGGAGACTTCAGCAAAGCTCTCTCTCTCTCTCAATCCTGCAGCCAGAGCTCTAATAACACTGGCTGAAGTCACAGATTTTGGACTACCCTGTGGTCTCCTGGCAGGGCTGGCGTGCCTCCTTCCTCTGCTTCTGCAGGGCTGAGGTGCCAGTGCTAGATCTTGGTGTCATTGGTGAACAGAATTACGCTGAAAGCCACAGTGGCTGTTTGAGTCAAGAGAGGACAGGAGGGCCTGTAGGAAGAGCAAGCCTTGGGGGGAAAACTACTTCTTAAAGACTATTTTTTTAGGTTGGGAATTATAACCCCAAAATGCTGTTTTTCTAAGCTCTGAGACATAAAATGACCATAAACACCTTCAGGAGATGAAAGAGAACACTCAATTAATAATTGGAAAGGTAGGAAAAGATGGATGTGAAGAGAGTGTCCCAGAGAAAATTCTGGGTTATAAAATAAGAATGGGGTTGGTGTAGTCTTTATGCCATCCAGATCCCTTCTCAGGGTTCTTCTCACCAAACAATGTGTGTGTGTGTGTGTGTGTGTGTGAGTAAGAAAGAGAAAGAGAAGAAACATTCCAGTTCCTGGAAGGTCCCAGAAGCAGCAATTTTTCTTCTGTATAATATCTAGTCCCTCTTCCTGCCAAACTATGTAGAATCTTTAAGAAACAGAAATCATAACTCACCAGATAGCTACATATGCCTTTATTGTCCCCTGCTTCTGGGAGAGGGGAGATCACAACCCCTTCCAAAAATTCCTGAGGGGAACTGGCCCCTGTGTCACTCAAGGTTGCCCAGAGGGACTCCTGGTGTAGTGAAGCGCCACTGGCTGTGTTCCGGGGGATGAGAAAGCATACGCACACACAATATAGCATGTGGCCTAAATACCCTGTCTGTAGGCTACCCTCCTTATTCATATGGAGTAGTGTGTTTGGAGCAGAGGTGCCAGAGTGGGAGGACTTCTGTACCTTTCATGGCCATTTCAGCAGGTCTTTCTTTTCACGCAACCAGGTAAGAAGGAACACCTGCTGAAATTCCTTCTTCTTACCCTTAAAGATGCAGAAACCCCCTCCAGTTTAAACTCTGGCAACTCTCGTATGGAGGCTGGTTGGAAAAGGTCTTCTCTCTCTCTCTCTTTCTCTCTCTCAAATGCAACTGAGACTGATGGGTAGAACGTCTGGGCAGTCAAACAGATAAGCACTCCTCCTCCAGGACAGTTGAAACTCAGTGGTCATTAAGGATAGTTAATGATTATCCTGAGCTAGTTTCATTTTAAAACACATTTTTCATGAGTAGAAAAGGTACCCTACTTTTACTTTATTTATCTTTCTCCACTCTTTTTACTCTCTTTCTTAGTGCTTTTCACCACCTCTGTCACCTTCTCTCAAGGCAGACCCTACACATTTTTCAAAATTCTAAAACGTGCCACCACCAAAGCCTACACTGGGCTGGGACTGTACGTACAACCTGCCAGCTAAAGGCTAAGTCGGTGCCTACCAGATACCAAAGAACATCTTTCAAGAAAGCAAAGCCATCCAGGCTATATCAAAAACCACTCAGAATCATCGTTATTCTGCCTAAACCTCACCTTGTAGTGGCTCCCACCCCTCAGCAGCCACTTTGGCTCCTTCTCAGATTCCACCCTGAAGAGTCCTTCAACCCATCCTCATCCTGTCCTCTCTGTTCTCCCTTTGCAGCTGAGTGAGCAGTATGGGCCAATCTTCACGGTGTACTTTGGCTCAGATCAGGTGGTGGCTGTCCACGGTTATGATGCAGTGAAGAAAGTTCTTGTGGACAATGGAGACGATTTCCTCAACCGAGGCACCTTGCCATCAGCGGAAAGAGTCAGCAGAGGACTTGGTATTGTCTTTGAAAAGCAAGACACCATTGGTTGAAGGCAGCAAGGACCACTAAAGGCGCGAGGGGGACATATGCAGTTGCTAACCTAGGGCCGACAGCAGGGGCTGGAAGAGTGCCGCCTGTAGGCCACATATAACTCCCAGGCCCCACTTTTTTGGCCCCAAAGTGCTCCACTCATTTCCAAAAGTCCATACTCCCACTCCAAATTTGACATTTTGGAAGCATCTATAGCGGCTTTCATCCCAAAACCACACAGAACCCCTACCACCACTGTGTGAAAACATGCAAAAATACTCCATTTTTCTCCACAAGCACCCAGAACCCCACACTAACCCCAAATATGATGTCACTTCCTATCACTGTGGTGAAGGATGGCAGAACCCTAGAGAGACATTTGAGATTACTATGATGATACGCAACCTGTGTGTGGTTTGGGGCAGCAGCAGCCCCTCAGCCTCTATGCAGCTTCCCACCCTGTCTAGAGCATGAGTGGGCAACCACATGGAGCCCTGAAGACGCTGCAGAACTCCAGCTCCTCTCTGGGATCACTAGAGTTGTAGTTGAACAACATCTGGAGGATAGTACACTTCCTTCCCTGCTCTAGGGCTCTGTGTTCAAATTTCTGCTGACCAATTTGAACTGCAGTGAGCAACCTTGGTATGATCAGCCAATCCCTCACAGGAAGCCTTGTGTGTGCGAGGCATGTCCTCTGCCACTGAGCTACAGCCATTCTCTGCACTCACCTGAATCATGGCCACCATTCCTGCTGGCCAGCTTCATGCACCGGGGGGTGATGTGGGTCTGATCGTGCTTCCCTCCCACACTTAGATAATACAGATTCTGAATGGCTGAGAAGGGCGGTTGCCCTTAGTCCTGGGGAACACAGCCACAGGTCATGAACCCAGTTCACTCCTAGCTTTAATGAGATGAGCTCTGCACCATTCAGCCTCTCTGATTAACTCCTTTAGGTATTTTCATGTCCAACGGTGAGCGCTGGGTCCAGATCCGCCGCTTCTGTCTCACTACCTTAAGGGACTTCGGAATGGGGAAGAGAAGCATTGAGGAGCGGATCCAAGAAGAGGCAGAGTACTTGGTGAAGGAGCTCAGGACCACAGAAGGTACCAGCTGATTCCTTGCTTTTCAGATTTTTAAGAAGTGTTAGAAAGAACTCATATTCTTACCTTTATGGGTATCTTTCTGTTGCTGAGGTTGTGGGAAGTGCTGTTTGTTCTCCAGTCATAGCTAGAAAACAGCATTTGGTACTTACGCTAACAGAGCGCAGCTGGCTGGTGCCGTGTATAAAGACTCCTTCTCTGATTCCACTTTAACAGACATTTCCCATCCTATGGAATCCTGAGATCTGTAGTTTGGCGAGGTGCTTAAGACTTCTTTGCTAGGAGAGCAGGGAAGTGGGTTTCAGAATTCTGAGTGCTTCACCAGACTACAAATCCCAAGATTCCATACGATAGACACAAAGTAAGGTATTTTGGGGCACAGTGGAGTGGCTCGCTGCTCACTCATCCCTGCTTTACCATTCTACATGAAGTATAAACACATTTAGTATGACATAAATAAAATACCTGCATATCAGCATTTGTACAATACGAATATTTGCAGAAGTATAGACATCTCACTATGAGCTTATAGCTGTTACACAAGGGGTTGACTCCTCTGGATGCCTGCAGTCAGGTAAAGAGATGAACATACATGTATTATTTTAGGAAATCCATTCAAAGACAGAAGAGGGAAAGGATTGGTTAAAGAAGCCCCTAAAACTAGTTTCCACATGTGCAAATCTGTTCAGATTACCATTATGAATCCAGGTGGTTACTGTCTCTCTTTAGAATGGAAGAAAAGAAGGAGTTACATAAGTTTATCTCTCTGAACATTTCTGCACGACACTCTTATAGTGCGATGATTCCACTTTCAACCTCCGATGGAATCCTGGGGTTTGCAGTTCCAGGAGTGGCTGGCCGGCCCCTCCTGAAACTGCAAACCCCAAGATTCCATAGGAGGTTGAAAGTGGAATCATTGCACTATAAGAGTGTCGTGCGGAAATGGCCCCTGTTTCAATGTGAATTAAAGATCTCACCTAGCACCCTAGAAAGCGTCTACACTGGTGGCTGCCAGCTTCAGCTTCAGGAACACAGTGAATCTGCTCTGAGGTTACTTCCAGAATCATAGAATCATAGAAACGTAAGAGTTGGGAGGGCCCTGAGCCCAACCACTTGCCATACAGGTATATACAACTTAAGCACTCCTGAAATATGTCCATCCAACCTCTGTTTAAGGCAGGACTTTCCAAACGGTGTGTCACGACACGTTAGTGTGTCACCTGAAGGGTATAGGTGTGTCAGCCACCTGGACTAGGAACGAGCCCCTCACCCGAGCCTTGGAAATGTATATGTTATAAATAAATCATATATTTTTAAAAATATAAACGAAAGGTTTGGGAGGGCCTAGAGTTATTCATGGTTTTTCCACTTTCATGGGGGTCCTGTGCCCCTAACCCTAGCCAATGCGGAGGGATGACTGTAATCCTAGCCTTTTCAAACTGTACCCAAGAGGTATCTACTGAGAAATAAGTCCCACTGACCTCAGTGGGACTTCCTCCCAAGTAAATGCATATGGAATTGCAGTTGCAGTTTTAATCTTAGGGGGAGGAGAGGGGAGATGGGAAAGGAAAGTTCAGGTGTTGGCAGGGAGAGAGTTTTCAGAAAGAATGCCAGCTTTGGCACAGAAAAATGCATTCCTTTTTTCCTCCCTCTCCTTTCTGAATGCTTCTGGAGGCATAATTCGGTTTATTTCTACTCAGCTGTAGACTTCATTGGCTTCAGAGGAACTAACTCCCTCCTGCACTGAAAGGCATCTATTCTGTCCCGCTTCGCATTTCTGCCCCAAAGAGAGAAAGGCTTTGTCAGAACAGCAGTTCTTCTCCCTAAAAAACAAACAAACAAACAAACTTTACAAAGTTTACAAACTGACCAGCAAGACACCATTAGTTGAAGGCAGCAAGGACCACTAAAGGCGCGAGGGGGGACATATGCAGTTGCTAACCTAGGGCTGACAGCAGGGGCTGGAAGAGTGCTGCCTGTAGGCCACATATAACTCCCAGGCCCCACTTTTTTGGCCCCGAAGTCCTCCACTCATTTCCAAAAGTACATATTCCCACTCCAAATTTGACATTTTGGAAGCATCTTTAGCTGCTTTCATCCCAAAACTACACAAACTTTACGTTAACTTTATGTTAAACTTTATGTTATGGAGGGTAGAACCAGGAGGTGCCACTGCTTCTGCCTGATGGCATGCAAGAGAGGGTGCACCCGCCAGCCAGCAAACGTGGAGTCAACAAATGGGCTGCGGGAATGAGTGGAGGCAGGATTTTTGCTAATGAGAAGGAAGTCTCTATTATGGGAGGGGAACAAGAGGGAAGAGGGATCACAAGATGGCAAATGATTGCAGCCAGAACTGTCTCTGTGCCTCTTTCAGCCCCTTAGACCCTCTGTTTCCCCTGCCCCTCTCTGGATCTTGTGGGCTCGATCTCCACACTGCAGGCCCCCAGCTGCCGGTATTCTGAAGAGAGGTCCAGCAGCCAGCACTCGGAATCTACTTCTACTTCTGACTGCTCCTCTGTCCAACATGATGACTCGCGGCAACACTCTGACAGCGAGACTTGGACAGAGGAGCAGTCAGAAGTAGAAGTAGATTGTAAGTGCTGGCTGCTGGGCCCCTTTTTGGAAAACTGGCAGCTGGGGGCCCGCAATGTGGAGATTGGGCTCACCAGGCAGGGGGAGTGCACAAGTGCAAGAAAGGTACAAGGGCCACATGAAATGGCCTGGCAGGCCGGATTTGACCCATGGGTCTTGTGTTTGACACATGTGCTTTTAGCATGTTGAATAAAGCCCAGAGTGGATTTACTGCCTTCCTGACAAAGAAGCCACCAGCAGCCCCTGGAACACCTGGATTGGCCAATTTTAGGCAGTGAGTTGGTCCCTCAGGATTGAGCCATGTTTACCACTAATTTTGCTGCCCTCCAACCCAGGCCAAGCCTTCAGCCCAGCCGCCACCTTTAACTGCACTACTGGGAATGTGATCAGCCACATCCTCCTGGGAAAGCGGTTTGATTATCAGGACAAGGAGTTCCTCCGCATCCTTCATCTCATCAGCAATACCTTCCGGCTAGACAGCAGTTTCGCAGGACAGGTGAGAAGGAAGACAAGGACAACAATGTCGAGAACTCTGAGAAGGAGACATCAAAGGAACAAAAAAGCTATGAGTTGAAAAGATGGAAGCTGCAGACTGGAAGAGCAATGCCTTCCAGAATCTACCAGCCAAAATATCCATGGTGGCTAGAGGATTCTGAGATTTGTGATCCAAATCTGTAACATTTCCAAGCAATATACAGGGGAACTATATGAGTAATAGGGATGGAAGAAGAATTCATCAATTCTTCCAGCTGGGGCCCTAGGAGGGGTCCCTTTTACTATCATGTGGCGGTGGAGAGGAAGCAATTCAGACCATGAAGATCTGGCTGTTCTGAAGGGAAGGAAAAAGTGGGTGCATTCTACTTCATTTCTCCCCCCCCGAGCTGAGACCACCCAATTCTGTATGATCTGATTCTCCTTCCCTCACTGGTAAGATCACATCAGTAGGAATCCCTCCTAGGGCTTGACAACTGGCAGGCAGTGGGAAGACACAGAACTAGGCATCCATGTAGGATCCTGGGATGATTTTCTACTTGGCACAGGGGGTAGAATCGTAATGGTACCCTCTGCCACCAGCTGTACTTTTTACAGGGCTGCATAGTAGCGGCAGAGGAGAACAGAGAAAAGCTGCTAGCCTCGGACAGCCCATTTCTCCAACGCTTTACTTCTATCACAGCTGCTGCACCTGAGCCCTTTTCTCTCTGGCCACCCCAGGGATGCCGTAGGATTGTCCATAGTCCACTTCCCAACTTCACACTACTCCTCAGCCATGAAAAAAAACGGTGAAGAAAAAAAAGGAGGGGAGTTACTCATGTGGCTGGCTAGGTTACATCAGATTCTGCAGAAGGATTTAATTCAGATTCAAATCCACCAGTGTGGCTTCCAACCCATCTTTCAAGGCCATTCTTATTCTCATTCTCTCTCTTTGTCCCCTTCAGCTCTACAACATCTTCCCCAGGATCATGGACTATTTGCCTGGCCCTCATCAAACTATGTTCCAAGAAGTACTCATTATCCAGTCATTCATAACCCAGAAGATAGAGGATCATGTGAGAACCTTTGATCCCTCGAGTACTCCTCAGGACTTCATAGATGCCTTCCTCCTCAAAATGGAGCAGGTAAGACACAGGCCATTTCCGCACTAGACTGTTATAGCACTATGATTCCACTTTCAACATCCTATAGAATCCTGGGGTTTGCAATTTTGGGAGGAGCCAGCTGGAAATGCCACAGGGAGGGAGGCACAGAATAAGCCAAAGAGCTCTCCTCCTTTTGTAACCACAGGGAATTTTAAGAAAGAACATCATCGGCTATGTCTCAGAATGGCTACCAATTAAGGGCTTGGCCGGCCACAAAGTGGCTGCCAGAGTAGGGGCCACCATCACAACATTGCTGCCCTGACAGGAAAGAACCTTCACAAAATAGCTTTTTTCCATCATCCCAATTGTGGAGGCTAAGAGAAAAAGTAACTCAGAAGAAAAAAAAAAGCACAAAGCAAAGGTGAGGCCTGAGACTCAGCATTCAGATACAAATTAAAGCCATGTTTACTTCCCCATGACGAATCACAAGACAATCCATGCTAAGCAGAAGGTAGATAGGTGAGGAAAATTGTAACGTGATAAACAGACATCATTCACCACTTGTGGAAGCACTTGTCCAGAAAAATGCTGATAATATCATATATTCTGAACCCTTGCGTAAATTTCAGATCACAGAGATGTTGTAAGATTCCTTAAGTCTTCAGCTGTGAGCTTCTGCCTGGAACCCTGGAAACCACAGAAACTTCTTACAGCTAGGAAGTAGGACACATGAGCATGGCTATATTTTCAGGGCATCTCTGCCACACTTACAGTGTTTTAGCTGCCCATCACTAGATCACAGGGAGGGAGGAAGCAGTTTTGTTATCTCTGGGTTGGATCAAAGATTTAGGACAGAGATGAAAAGCACGCAGCCCTCCAGATGTTCTCGGATTACAACTTCTCAGCTAGCATTGTCAAAATGAGGAATGCTGGGAGTCACAGTCCAATAAGCTCTTGGAAGATAGATGATTCTCACCCCAACTGAGCAGGAGATTTTATGCTGAGCGGTTTGAAACATTACTTTTTTGGACTATCATTCCCAGAATCCCCCAACCGGCCAAGCCACTGGTTCTGACCTTATGTCAGTCTCAGCTTTGTGACCAGTGAGAAAGTGCTGTGCCAGTCAGCAAGCTACGCTGTAGTGAGTGTTTTGACTTTTGTCCTCCCCCCTCGCAGGAGAAGAACAATCCCAAGACTGAATTTACTAAGGAAAATCTGATGATGACCATTTTTGACCTGTTCATCGCTGGGATGGAAACCACCAGCACCACCCTGAGATACATTTTAATGCTTCTGCTCGAACACCCAGCAGTGAAAGGTTTGTCACCCCTTGAGTCAGTTGTGTTTCAATGCACTTTCACCTGAACAGATTGTACTTATCCAAAACAGATAACCTACAAGAGGCTGCAGCAGTTAGTTTTTGCTTGCAAGACTCCACCTTTCCTCCAATGAGTTAATTAGCAAAAGGAGAAAGATTTATATGATCTAATGAGAAACCAGAGTTAACAGAGTGCAAACAACTTTTGCACTTTGAAGTCAGTTTGCAGCAAGTGAAGCAAACTGAGGCCAGAGGTGTTAAATTGGGAGGAGGAGACAGACACTGGGACATCTTAAAGCAGTTGACAAAGTGGGACAACAGAAGAGTAATCAAGGCCATCCCTGCCCAATGAGGACAGTTGGAGGATGTGCTGTGCTTAAAAGAGAGGTGGGGCAACCCAAATTGGCCTTTTTCTCTCTCTGTTGGCATGGAAACCTCTGCCTTTGTTCCCGCTTCCAGAAAAGATCTACGAGGAAATAGACCGAGTGATCGGGCGGGAACGGCTGCCAGCCATGAAGGACCGCCCGGAGATGCCCTACACGGAAGCTGTCATCCACGAAACCCTGAGGTTTCTTGATCTCATCCCCTCAGGGCTTGTCCGCATGGCAAGGAGGGATGTGGAACTGGACGGCTTTACCATCCCAAAGGTACCTGGGGGAAATCACGCAGTGGTTTTTGTAGGGTGCCAAGAGATGCTGTGACACCATGGGGCTGAATGGACAGCCAAATCTTTTTTCTAATGATAAATCATATTGCAGACTTCAGGGGTCTTCCAGACTGGTTTAAAGAAGCGTGAGCTCTCACGGTATTGCTTCTTCTTTCATGTTGGTTATTGCCAGTCATTGTTTTCCCTCCATCCCTTTGTTTCCCGTCCGGTGGCCTTCTACAGTTTTAAGGATGTGGTTTGTTGCTGGAGGTAGTTATTTCTTAGATCTTCACTGGAAGGTTTTTTTAAACTGGGGAATAAGGTTTGCTTAGAAATATATTTCAATTTTGCAATGAATAATTTCAGCAATGTTTTCCTGTTATGACAAAATCTTTTCAAAATGTGCAATTTTGAAAACTTTTCACAGTTCAGGACTTATTCTGTGCATAATTTGGCCATTGTGTTTTTTTGTTTTTTGTTTTTTGCACAGAAAGCAGTATTCTTTGCACAGGAGAGGATTTGCAATTTTCAGAAATATTATTTTCAGCACTGAAAATGGTGTCTCCTCCACAGAATACAGCTTTCTGGAAGAAAAAAAAGTAAAAAATTCAAAAACATACAAATTTTGCACTGAGTAAGTGCTGAATTGTGAAGATTTTTTGCAGTCCAGAATTCTCTTTATCAGGGTTTCCTGACACTCAACACATTTTCCCACCACTTTTGAAATACTTCCAAAATATTCTAAATGCTCCTATGTTTTCAAAATGTCCTTAAAAAGAAACATAGGAACAAAGGAATGAAAGAACTGACCTTACCTTTCCCAACATCCATATTGAAATTGTTCAGTATGCAAACACTGCAGCCTTTGTCACAATGTGCCTCAATGAAAGCATGGCCAAAACTCCCAGCATGAACCACAGTACATGCGCACGTGCTCCTTGACACTTCTTCAATGTGATATGCCTTGGAATAATTTAAAAAAAAAACCTGGAGGGTGGGAATACAAAATTGCAGCTGCTGCTGACAGCTACCAACCAACAGACCAAGACTGGGGGATAAAAACACCACAGTTTGGACATTTTCTCCCATTAGAGAAGAATCCTAACTAGCTAAGATAGTCAAGGACAAAGTGAACCAACACTGGGCCATCTGAAACTCTGCTGAACCCAAACCCCCTCAGCCTAAAAATGTTGGAAATATCTTTAGCAGTTTGCTGACGCTGGCTTCATTTTATGCTGATATAGGGGCTATGCCCCTGAACTGGAGGAAGTTTGGATCTGGCATTCCATGGCTCTTCTCACGCGCCATTCTTTTTTTGGAGGAGTCCTCTGTCAGCTGAGATCGGCCAGCAGACCGGCCATGCCAGCAGGCTCCTCTGCTGGAAGATCTCCAAGGTCAGTCAGCAGAAAGAAGGTTCGGCTGGAAGGCAGTTCAGCCCCTGCCAGCTCCTAAGCGCTCTTCAGCTGGCGCTTCCTAGGCTCTGCTGCCCACAAGGAAAGATGAACCAAGTGCCAAAGGTCATTGTTCTACACCTGAGTGATAAGATGAGCGCTCTGCCACACCAACATAAACAGAGATTGGACCTGTTTTGGGCCGAACTGGATTTCTGATGCTTCACTCATGACATTAACAGCAGCAGCAGCAAATTTATTATGCTAACTGAAGGCTGCGACAAATACATTAACAATATACACATGCAGCAAAATGATTCTGCAAACAGTAACAGAAATTGTTATAATTCAGTATTTAAAAAAAAAATCAAAGATTCAATAAAACAGGTAAATTACTATACCACTAAGAGGAAAAAACAACTAATACTTTGAGTCTCCAAAGCAATTTTTGGTAATTTAGATACATTGAAGAGCATTTTATAACCTATAAAATGTACTTTAATTCATCTGAAATATTTCCAATGATTTGTTAAAAATTCACCGCATGCACAAATGCCCAGCAGATGAGGAAGCAGCCTTTGATGATACTTGTTGCCAAAAATTGCCATGTTTCTTCACGTACTCAAAAAACTTAAATGTTTTCTCAACTTTCCAATTAAAAAAAAATTGAAGTAGGTTGTCTGAAACCTGGTCACTAGAATTCTACTGGCAGTCCCAACTGGAGTAAATCCACTGAAGCAATGGGATTTATGTGTTGGCTCTCCACACAGTAAATGGGACTAATTCAAAGGCTCCTGGCCGTTATATTGCTAAATATCTTTGGCAGGATCCCGTATTTTGCTACAAGGCCTTCATTTAAAAAGACCTTGGAAAGTACAGTCATAAACTCTCTTAGTACAGCCCGTGTGATTCAGTTATTTGAGGACTGGACTGTGACTCCGGAGACCAAGGTCCGAATCCCTGCTTGGCCGTGGAGATCTGCTGGGTGACCTTGGACAAGTCACATTCTCAGCCTCAGAGGAAAGCAAACAAAACCACCCTCTGAACAAACCTTGACAAGAAAACCCCATAACAGGCTTGCCCTAGGGTGACTGTAACTCAGAAAAGAACTGCAGGCACACAACAACAACAACAAAAACAGTAACAACAAAAATGCTCTCTTGGTAGCCGCTTGTGGACTCATACTGTTGCCTTGTACGTTTCCTTCCAATAGGGAGTTACTGTTCTCACCATGCTGACCTCGGTATTGCACGATCCCAAGCAATTCAAAAATCCACATCGTTTTGACCCAGAACATTTCTTGGATGAGAAAGGAAATTTCAAGAAGAATGGAGCTGACATGCCTTTCTCTGCAGGTCTGGGGAATGGTTGGATGGGATGGAGGGTACAGACAGGTTGGGCCTCCCTATCTGGAAATCTGAAATTCAAAAACCAACAACTATTTGCGCCCAGCTGCCTGCTTCTGCCTTCAAAGCAGAGGTTGTGGAGCTCCTGCTCATTTGTTTCTCAGATCTTCAGTCTTTCTTTCTTTCTTTCTTTCTTTCTTCCACCTTCAAGGCAGCAGCTGTGGCACTCCTCATTTGTCTCTCAGCTCCGAGGAGCACCACAGGTCCCACCGTGGTGGGAGTGGGCAGCCGGCTGCAAAAAGACAGACTGAGGATCTGTGAAATGGCAGGAGATGTGGATTTGACAAGAGCGCATTTGGATTCCTGCCATTTCACAGATCCTCAGTCTCTCTCCAGCCTTGCCTCTCATACACAACATAACAAGACATGAGGCTATTCCAGAAAGGTGTTGTGTTCCAAAGCCTGAAAAAAAATGTGAAATATGGAGCACTTCTGGTCCCACACATTTGGGTAAGGGAGGTTCAACCGCTACAAATATTTGAAAAAGAGACAAAAAAGTGGGTTCAAAATTGTTTGGAACTCTCTCTGAAGTGAGTTCTCCATGACAAGAATCTTTGCAGTCTGGGATTTAGACAGTGGAGAAAAAAATGCCATCAGACCTTTTGAACTGAAAAAAGCATATTCTGCACAGAAAATGTGTTTTTAATATGAGGGGACATTTCCTGTGCAGAATAAATTGATTTTCTGTGCAAAAAAAGTGAATTCTTGCACAGAAAATGTGGACTCTGACCCTCTATTGGTTAATGCAACCATGATAATAGAGCTCTGTCATGGTGGTTACATCTTGACAATGCCACATGTTCCCCCTCTCCAAAAAAAACCTGCAGGACCCCAGCTGAAGCACTTCTGAAGTGTGGGCACAGGAAATAACAGCTGTACTGCTCTTCCAGATTGCTGGAGGGATTGGATGGAGGGAGATTCTTACTGGAAAAAAAGGCCTATTAAAAATCTTTTCTCCAGCCACATCAGAAGTGCCCACTTTGGGAAGATGAGTTTACAAGGACCAAGTGGAGACAGAACACAGGTTTGAGGTTTCTCAAGAGGAGGAATATTTATTAGAGACACCCCTTCTTTAGACAGAGCAGCCTGATCCTTGCTGAACTGTTCTAAAAGAGGAAAGATGTTCCAGCATCTCCTTCTCCATGAAGAGATACCACACGGCAGAGACCAAGAAGAGTAAGGGGAGCTATCAGCCTTGGATTAGTTCCTTCTGTACAACAAGGGACAACCAGTTAAGTCACTCTGACTGAACTTGATGAGTTCATCTACCCTTAATTGCTTTAGTAAGAGTGGCAGAGGAAGCAGGCAAAAGGGCTTCAATTTCTTTCTGTCTAAGCTGTCTTATCCCTGGTGGGCAAGAGAGCAGCAAGAACAAGAGCAGAACTTTCTTCGTCCTTCAACACTTGTGGATCACAAAATGAAGAAGTAACTGGAGAGACTACCCCCCCCAAGTCCTGCCGCAACAGCTTGTTCCAAAGGCCCTCACAACTAGCAAACCACTGCAGCCATCATTTCTCCAGTGCCTTGCTTCCCAGGGGTTCAGAAATGCTTTACGAGGGGGTGCTGCCAGGCCACGAATATAGGTTTTAAGGATCACATTCAGTCATTCACAACCATAAATGGGAATCTCTGGCAATTGCAAGAACACATGATTCAGAGATTTAATTAACATTTTATCTCTAGGAATCTCTAGTCTGCTGGTGTGATTCTATGTCATGTTGGAAGGCCTAGAGATTCCTAGATACGTGTTCTCTCCAGTTAAAAATAAATAGCATCCACTATTTTTAGTTATATATGTGTTCTTTCCACTTTTGCGGAGATCTTGCTCCCCTAACCCCTGTGGGAGGGTCCACTGAATCTTGGCACTATCTTTTCTTCCCTCTCCTACAGGAAAGAGGAACTGTTTCGGAGAAGGACTGGCACGGATGGAGCTCTTCCTATTCCTCACCACCATCCTGCAGAACTTCCACATTAAGCACCCCCCAGGAGTCACCAAAATCGACCTCACCCCAGACGTCAGTGGCTTCGCAAACATCCCACGCCAAGTCCCATTGTGCTTCTCCCCACGCTAAGCAGCCCACTCTGTTCTGATGAAATTCCTTGCTCAGTGCATATGCCAGTGTTTTAATTACAAGACTTATACAATATTGCTGTAATTCCGTATCTTACCTCATCTGTCCCTTGATGAACGTGGTCCTCTCTTGCTTTCTAATCACAGTCAGCTTGCCTCTCCTTGTGGCTGGAAGGTGGAAGGCTTTTGTCCCCATCCTGTCTCCCAAGCCCTGGGGGAGTGGCAACTGGTGGCTCCCATGCCAGTGACACAGTGAAAAAGTGAATCCATTTTAGGCTTTAATCCAGGCCTCACGGTACCTCTCCACAGTGCTCAATCTATTTCTTACTAGGTTCTGCACCTTGGATAGGTCCTTTGAAGCTAGCCAAAATCTAAGGTGGATTTAATGCCCCATTGCCAGGGTGCCTACTAATAACCACGATTGTGGACCCTCAAAGGTAATGGTTCCCTTGGTGAAACCAAAGCCCCTAGCCTTCCTTATTTAAATCAATCAATCAATCAATCAATCAATCAATCAATCAATCAATCAATCAATCAAAATACCCAGGACTCAAAGCACGATTCAAAGCCAAGTGTTTCTCACCTGTTACCTTTTTAAATCCAGAATTCCTGTCTATAATAGAACAAAAAAGTAGTTCTTTCCACACAACTGTTGGAGAAAGGAGTTGGAATGGCTGAGCAATCATAGGAGCAAAAGTCAATTTGGGCTGCCTGGCAGACTCTCTATGCTGAGTTCACTGTGGGAACATCAAGACAATCACAGGGAAACTGGGCAGACTGATGACGAAACTAGGAAACTTGGCGTGATGAAGAAATCTGTTTTCCTTGGGGAAGGTGTTTTCTGTCTGTGTGGGGGAATCTTCTTCGTTGATTCTTGGGTGCACATCATGTAGGATTTGGAAGTGCAATGCATGTCAGTGTCTGTAGCCAGCCTCCTCTCTTCTGGCATATTAGTAACCCCTCCCAATTTGGTGGCATCGGCAAAGTTGATCAGCGTGCCCTCTATTCCTTCATCTAAGTCATTGATAAAGATGTTGAATCGCACTGGGCCCAGGACAGAACCCTGTGGCACCCCAGTGTGATTCTTGGGTGCACATTATGTAGGCTTGGGAAGTTTAATGCATGTCAGTGTCTGTAGCCAGCCTCCTGCTAATGACACAGACCAATGTAAGTTGCATAACATGTGCAGAGAGCTTTTACTGGAGATTTTGCAAAGTCATATCCAACAGAGGCACAGTAGTAGCAGGGGGCACCATGTACAGATGTGCACTGGGTGGGACGTACATGACCTGCACTGGCGTGTGGCCATTCACGCTTGGGGCACAACAGAGTTTCAGCCACAGTCATTTAGCATTGGCCCGCGTGTCTTCTACTACTCTGGTATCCACTATGGGGACTGCATAATGGACACAGAGCATTGCTCTGCTGACATTTATTTACACTCTGCTGCAACAGTGTAGTATCTCCACCTCTGTCTTGGGGAGAGGATTCAATCTGATGTGTGACTTTTTTATGACTGCAGCTTCCAAGGAAGAGATCTACCTTATTTGATTTAGATCCTACCCTTGCCTCGTCCTCAGGTTTTGGGGTGACTTGTCTTTCGGCCTCACACTTCAACCTATGTGAAATAGGGGCGTGCTACCTTTTTGTCCCTTTAACCACTTACGAATCCATATCAGAGAGAGGAAGCAGAGACAGAAAAAAACTGTCACTGTGGGAACGTCAGGACAACCATGGGGAAGCCGGGCGGGCTGATGAAGAAACTGGGAAACTGGAAGTGATGAGGAAGGTGCTTTCTGTGTGGATTTCTGAGTGTGATTCTTGTGTGCCCATAAATGTAGGCTTTGGAAGTTTAGATGCTACTTCTGCCAATTCTGATCTGCTCCTACCTCTACCAACGCCAGATGGGCGGCGGAGTTGACACGTGTTGTATGTAGAGAGGGGAAGGAACTGTCACAATGTATGGAACATGTAGTGGACTCAGTTTCACAATTGCAGCGCATGAGAAAGTAAACTGCTTGTAGAATTGTTTAGGCTAGCACGCTAAGCCAGTTCTCATGGGAAAGTTAATCTGTAATGCTGTGCACTGCTATGTGTTATCTAGGCCTCCGGAACGTGCAGCCGTGTTCCGTGTGTATTTTGAGACACAGCTTTGTTACGTCTCTGAGTTGTTGTTCACACTTGTTTTTGTGTTCTCATAATAACAGTCCCTGTAAGGTTTCACTGCACTTTTATCTTCGCCTTCTCTCTGCTTTGTTAGAGATGGCTAGCTCTGCTGTCACCTAATCAGCTTGATTTATTATCCGCAATAAACGCAGTTAAATTGCTAGCTGGCTTCTGGAGTGTTTTTTTTTTCCTTGACTCCCTTGGTGCAGGCAAGAATGCCTGAAGCGGGTTTCACAGTTTTTTCTTTCCTATTTTGCAACAGGAATGCCATGTGGGAACGGACAATTGAAACATTCATGAAAGATGCTCAGCCAGCCTCTGCTTCAGGGCCTACAATAAAGGAGAGTTTCCCGCTCTCCAAAGCAGTCCATTCCCCCCTCAAGCAGTTCTTACACTAAAGTTCCTCCTAATGTTTGGGTGGAATCTCTTTGCCTACAGTTTGAATCCACTGGTTCATGTTCTAGTCTCCGGAACCGCAGAAAGCAAATCCACTCCACCTTCTTCTACCTGAGATCCTTTCAGATACTTTAGGATAACAATCCAGTGACCACTCAGTCTTCTCCAAGCTGAACATACCCAGCTCCCTAAGTCGTTCATCATAAGGCTTGGTTTCTAGACTACTGATCATCTTGGTCACCCTTCTCTGGACACATTCCAACTTATCAGTAACGTTTTTGAGCCGTGATGCCCGGAACTGGATATAGTCTTCCAGATGAGGTCTGACCAAAACACCAGAGTGATACTACCACTTCCCTCAATCTGGACATTATCCTCCTTCCTGCTGATGCAGCCAAGAACTGCTCTGGCATTTTTGGCCACCACATCACCCTGCTGACTCGTGTTTAACCTGCAGTCTACTAAGACCCCTAGATCCTTTCCACCTGTACTGCTTTCAAGCCAGGTGTCACCCATCCTATAGGTCTGCGTTTCATTTTTCCTGCCTAAATGTGGCATTTATCTCACTGAAAATCATTTCTTTGTTCTTGGTAAAGCCCTCCAATCTGTCAAAGTCATTTTGAATTCTGATTCTAACCTCTAGATTATTAGCTACCGTAATTTAGCGTCATCTGCAAATTTGCTAACCATGTTATCTATTCCTTCATTATAAAAATGTTGTACAACACCTGGCCCAGGACGGAACCCTGAGACACCCCACTAGTTACTCCTCTCCGGGATGAGAAGCAACCATTGGTGAGCATTCTATAGGTCTGGACTCTTTTCAAAATCAAAGTATATCACATTCACAGCACATCTCTATCTATCAAGCTTGTGACTCCATTACAAAAAGCAAGATATATTTCTGAGAAACCACGCTGGCTTGTAGTGATCACAGGATTTCTTTATAAGAGTACACAGATTGTTTAATTACCTGTTCTGGAATCTTTCCTGGTATCAGTGTCAGACTGACTGGTCAGTAGTTGCTTGGGTCTTCTTTTTTGCCATTTTGAAAGATGAAGAGAATATTTGCCGTCCTCCAGTCTGCTCAGCACTCTCCTGGTCACAAGAATAGAAGATTAACTGAGACAGTCCCTGACAAATCAGGATAGTTGGAGGGTAGGGGATATGAGAATGTAGAGTGGGTACCAACGCTATGAAGTGAAGAGAAAATCAAAGGATGAAATGGTTAAAAGGCATGGACAGAGCATGCCTCTGCTCTTCAGAGTAACCTGGTCATTTTAGGTCTGTGCTTCAACATACTAGCAAGAACTTTCTGGGACAGGACAAGACCCAAGAACATTCTAGATGGATGGCTATGCCAACAGGTCTTGAACTCAAGACGCCTGGCATGCCAAGCATATGCTGTACAACTGTATCTTGGGGCAATCATCTGAGGAGTTTCTGAACCGTTGGTGATAGCTGAACCATTCTATGTGATATAGGATCTTACCTTGTTCCCATGGATTTAATGCAGGGGAAGGCAAAGTCTGACCCACAAGCCACTTGCAGCCCCTAGGATGTTCTTGCATGCCGCCACCACCATCATCATCATCACCACCACCATGAACTTCCTGGTTGTTTAAAAAACCCAGCCCCACCCCCACAAAAAATACCAACAAAAGACCATTGATAACTATTTAGGGGCATTTTCACCATGTTTTCAGCCGCCTCTTGGGCCATCTGAGCCTACCCTCCAACATTTCACAAAAGAAAATGAGGACAGACTTGTAAATTAGTAACTGATGTGGCCAAACAACCCAGGAACATTTGGGTGTTTTCATTTGCTGGTGGAGGGTGCTCAGTTCTTGAACAGCAACCTCTTTTAAAGCAAATAACCCTCTGAAGTGTTTCTTCACCTGTTCTGCAACTTTCCTAGCTTTACAATCTCCTGCTTGAGTTGGTGGTTGTTGCTGCTGTGTGCTTTCAAGTCGGTTCTGACTTATGGTGCCCTAAGATGAACCTGTCCTAAGGTTTTCTTCAGATAATTTGTTCAGGGGGTCTGCTTTTGCCTCCTTGAGGCTGAGAAAGTGTGACATGCCCAACGTCTCCCAGTGGGTTTCCATGGCTGAGCAGGGATCCGAATCCGAATCTCCCAGTCTCCTGGCTCAACACTCAAACCACTAGGCCACACTGGCTTTGCACTGAACCAGACAGAAGAAAATGAAAGACACAAACATGGCTCAGTTCCAAGGTTATGTAACAGTCGCTGAGTTGATGATGCCTGAACTTACCTCACCTTTCAAAGTTCTGTTGACTTGATTAGGAAATTCTAGGAGAAATTATCCCACCCATGGTCACTGTTGACTTGACATCCACAACTGAGAGAATTTCTGTGCACCGCAGTCTTTCCACTGCTGGCGAGAGAGAAAGAGGACCTGCCGCGCAATGGATCTCTTGGAGAGCACCACCGTCTTCTTGGTGGTCTGCCTGGTCCTCCTCATGGCCTGGAGGAAGGTGGAGGCCAGGAGGAAAAACCTGCCCCCTGGCCCAACACCTCTTCCGGTCATTGGGAACCTCCTGCAGCTGAAGGCCAAGAACGTGGCAGAACAGCTGAGAAAGGTAAGGAGGGAGATTTTAGGAAAGGGCTTCTTAAACCCACAAACAAAGCTTTGAGAAGTTCCTTTCCCCCCACAATACAACAGAGTACCTCAGCCAATCATGGATTTGAGGCAGAGGATTTTAGCAGCTGCGGTACAAAAAATGAGGAACTTCTCCAAGCCCTGACTATGATGCCAAGAGGAATTGTGATATATTGGGTCTAGGTTTTGTACCTCATGACTAAAACAAATGCAGTCTTATGTAGTTTAGCAATGTCAGAAACAGGAACTCACCAGCTGAAATCCATGAATTTATTTTAAAAGTTGGAAATTCTTTCATTCAGAAGGGGCAGCTTCATTTAATTTACTTTTTTAAATTAACAGACTGATGGCACTTGGAATTCTAATGCTAATTTTGTTCCACAATGAGTGAATGAATTAATGAGAGAGAGAGGAGAAGGCATGCTAAAGAGACAACAATTGCAAGGCAGCATGGCCACCAGTCATGCTGCCTCAGGAATGCTGGAAGATTAAGTCCAAAGCTGTAATTTTTCAGAGGGGAGAGAGAGAGAGACTAGAGGACAGCCATAAACTGGGTCCAGAGGAACCCTGAGAGAAGCGGGGAAAGGAGATGAATAATTTCCACCATGGAAATGCTGAATGAATGGTTTGAATGACTGGAACAGACCAAGCTCAGGACAGAATTCAGGGGCATTCTGGAGCATTAAACAGAGATGGAAATCAGGCAGTCATAAGACACAGGTGGCCACAGGGTTGTCTTTGCACAAATCCAAAATCCTACTCTGACTGCCTCTCCTTTTTTTGACACAGAACCCTAGAGTTGGAAGAGACCCCCCAAGAGTCACCCAGTTCAACCCCTTTCTTCCACGAAGAAAGACACAATCAAAGCACTCCCAACTGATGGCCATCCAGTATCTCTTTAAAAACCTCCAAAGGCGGAGACTCTAATACACTCCCAGGCTGAAGCATATTCCACTGCTGAACAGGACTTACTGTTAGGGAATTCTTCCTAAAGTTTAGGTGGAATCTCATGAACCAGTAGTGCATGTGCAAGAGAGATTGGGGGGGAGATGGGGAGAGAGGGAGGGGCGAGAGGGGGAGGGAGGGAGAGACAGACAGACAGACAGAGAGACAGACAGACAGACAGAGATTGAGTGTAACGTCCTACCCCTGGAAGTTTCTGCCACGCACCTTTAGAAATATTTTTCTTAAATAAAACATATTTAATGGTGGGCTCTCCATCCACTTTTACATTCGTTTTCCTCTTTACCATGGAGGGTTGATCTGACTCCCCGCAAAAGTCCCAAGGATGGGAGCTGGCCCCCAGACCCATGGACTTTGTCCACCTCTGGAAGAGGAGGAGTACTGCTATAGTGGAGAACCACCAGAGGCAACCAAAGGGGATGAGGGAGCAAAGGTGAAAAGAAATCTTTGGCTCTGGCAGTGAGCTGGGCAGTGGCAGCACCAGAGGAGTGCCCAGGACAGTAGCCAGACTGGGAAAAACATCATACGACTTCTAGGCAGAAAGCCTAGTTATCACAGTTTTGGTGGGCAAAGATCAAAAGCTAGAAATCAGTGGTAGATGGAGAGATAGGAAGGGTCAAGAGATGGATTCAGTGGCAGAGGGAAAGATTGTGCATGTAAGTGAGTGTGTGTGTATGTGTGTGTGAGAGAGAGAGAGAGAGAGAGAGCGCACGTAAGAATCTGATATTGGCTGAGGTCTTATGCACTTTGAGCATAGCCAAAATATAAAGCAGCGTTACATTATACACCCAGACACCACAGCTTTGAGGTCACCCATCATCCAAGGGAAGGATGGTGTGTGTCCTCCTGGGCCCACTGGCTGCACTAAAGACCTTGCTTACAAAAACTCAGAGAAAGCACAACAGCTTATGAACCTGTTTCTTACCAGCATAACATCCAACACAATCTAACTTCCACTAACAAAACCTTGGCCTAAATCTTATCACTGCCTGCGACTAGACTCCTTGAATCAACTGGGCTTACATACAGATACACCAGTCAACAGTTGATTCAGTGGCTCAACCCTACTTACGACTAAATAAGCAGATTCCTGATTTTACCTGCAGTAAACTTGTTTTTTCATGGCCTTTATTGCAAAGTACAGTAAGTTTAACCGTCTTAGCTTTGACACATTCTAACACTCTTCTGACTCCTATACCCTTACAGATGAGTGCCAAATATGGTCCGGTCTTCACCGTGTATTTCGGCTCAGACCAGGTGGTGGTTCTCTATGGCTACGACGTAGTGAAGAAGATTCTAGTGGACAGTGGAGATGAACTCCTTGACTGAGGCAGCTTCCCATCAGCCGATAAGACCAACAAAGGACTTGGTTTGTTGTGGTGATGGCAGTGGTGGTGTGCCTTCAAGTTGTGGGGGCTCTCTCAGGGTTTTCTTGGAACGATTTATTCAGACGAAGTTTGCCATTGCCCTCCTCTGAGGCTAAGAGAGCGTCAAGCGCCCAAAGTCACCCAGTCGGTTTCCATGGCTTTCAGGAGTTTTTAACCCTGGTCTTCCAGGCTCCCAGTCCAGCACTCAAACCACTATACACCAAGCTGGCTCAGGGTTTATCTGGCCCTATCTAGTCAGAAGAGATTTGCCACTGCCTTCCCCTGAGTCTGAGAGAGCATGACTGGACTTTCCCAAGGTCAGCCAGTAGGTTTTCAGGGCTGAGGAGAGATTTGGAACCTGGCTCCCTGGATCCCTAGTCCAACACTCACACCACTGTATTACATTGTCTCGAGGAGTCAGTACTGTCCGCATAAAAAAGCAAGGCCCCGCAGAACTGGAAAAATTAGAGCCATTATGGTATAGTCCAAGGGTCTACAGCTGCACAGCTTATTTTAAGAAAAGCGTAGGATAGTGCAGCCTGCAGGACGCGAGTGGTCCATGAATCTTCACTTTTGCACCCAGCCAAAGCTGCTACGAAGACACCTCCAAACACTTGCAAAACCTGTTTTAGAAAAAGTTTCAATTTTTGGAGAAAAATTGCCCAAAATCTGTGTCCTAAGCCTACCAAATGTGTGCAAATATCCAGGAAACAAAATGCTCCACAGGCCCTCAGAATATGCCAAAATAAGGGAAATATTGTATCATCCATCTTTTTCCTCTACAAAATGGCTACAGGAAGTGACAGGATTTCACTTTAGGAGAGCAAATGGAGGAGGAAATCGGTATTTTGCAACTCTTCTGCCTTAGGTGGGGCACCAGGGGAACTGGTGCCTGGCCTCCATGCTATTCGCCACCCAGGTCTAGAACATGGAGGGCCCTTACAATGTTGTAGAATTTGAACCCCATCAATCCCAACCAAAAGAGTCAATAGGTAGGGGTTCAACAACAACTGAAGGATCATAGATTCCCCTTCCCTTCTTGGGGGTCGAGGGTCTAGGTTCGAATCTCCACAGAATTCTGAGGTCCAGTGGGTGGCCTTGGTATAATCAGGAAATCCCTGACGGGGAGACTTTTGCGCATAAAGCACGTGCTCTGCCAAGCTACAGCCCTTCCTGCTACACTCACCTGAATCGTAGCCACCAGAGCTGCTGCCAGGCTTCACGCACTAGGGAGGAGCTGTGGGTCCAATCCAGCTTCCTCCCCAGACTGCACGACAGGGACTCTGAGTAGCTCCTCTGCTCCAGGGAACACAATCACAGTGCCCGCATGGTGTTTGGGTGCAGAGAAGGGCAACAAGGAAGACAAGAGATATGGACAGCAACACTTATAAGATTGAGGGAACTGGGCATGTTCAGCCTGGTGAAGCCAAGACTGAAGGGTAACTTCGGCCTCTTTAAATAACGCAAGGGCTGTCACAGAGGAAGGAGCAGGTTTGTCCTTGGCTGCTTCAAAGGGCAGAAACAGATCTAATGCTTTTAAGCTACAAGAAGGTAGATTTCAGTAGATTTCTTGATGGTAAGAACAGTTCAACAACGGGACCAATAACTTAGAGAAGTGATGGCATCTCTTTCTCTGGACATTTTCAAGAAGAAGCTAGTTAGCTGCCAGCTGAGGATGCCCTAGCTGGATTTCCCACACTGAGTTGAGTGGGAGTTTGGACCAGTGATGTAGACTCAAGTCAACAGACTTGGACTCAAGTCGGACTTAAGTCACTTCAGTAACGCGACTTGGACTTGACTCGGCAAAAATCACACACTGACTCAACTCAACTTGAGACTTACATATTTTTAGTGACTGACCTGTTACTGCTGGTCCAGTGACATCCAGAAACCTTACGTCACATGACGATCTGTCTCAAGCCCAAAATGCAGACACATTTCTGAGAGAGGAACGGCAAACGGGTCAGGCAATGGGCTTGAGGTGGGGTTCAGGTCTGCTCAGCAGCCTGTTCCTGCTGCATATGGGAGGAGCCTTCTAAAACTTTTCCTAGGAGCAGAAGCAAGACTCATGCCCAGAGTACAAGGCATGTATCTCAAAGGGGAACAGAAAACGGGCTTGAGGAGGCAACGGGCTTGAGGAGGAAAGCTTCTTCCTTCTAAAGGCCTTGAAGCTTCAATAATGGGGAATAAGGACCCTATTCCCAACTTCCGACAAAGCCTCCAGCTTTGCAAATGGGAAGTAAGAAGGGTCTGTTCCCCACTTCCAAAGCGGCAGATGGCAGAATTACAAAAGCAGAGGGCTGTCTCTAGTTAAATTATTAAACTCTGTCCAGAAATTCTGGAAATACAGACTGGAGTATAAAGTTGGTTCCCAGACTTGAGACTTGACTCGAGACTTGACTTTAGACTTGAAGGTAAAGACTGGAGACTTGACTTGAGACTTGGAGTAAAAGACTTAACTACATTACTGGTTTGGACCTGATGGCCTATCGGGCACTTTTTCACTCTTTGACAGATCCTACCCTGCCTCAATATCATAACAGTACCAGATCCTGTCTGATTTTGGAAGCTAAGCAGGATCAGCCCTGACTAATGCTTGGATGGGAGACTACCCACAAATACTAGGTGCTATAGGCTCTGTTGCAGAGGAAGGAACTGGCGAAACCATCTCTGAATATTCTTTGGTCTAAGAAAAACCTATGAAATTCACGGGGTCATCATAAGGTGGAAAGCAACTTGAAGGCACATACATTCACACACACGTGATAGGTCCTACATCTCCAGTGTACAGTCAGTTCACTTCTACTTTGAATGAGACGGGCCCAGTGCTCATTCAGCTTCTCTGACTGTCATCTTTCAGGTGTTATCATGTCCAATGGTGAGCGCTGGGTCCAGCTCCGGCGCTTCTCTCTTACAACTTTGAGGAACTTCGGAATGGGGAAGAAAGGCATTGAGGAACGGATCCAGGAGGAGGCAGAATACCTGATAAAGGAGCTCAGAGCCACAAAAGGTACATGCCAATCCCTTGATACCTTGAAGTTTTAATTTTTTTTTAAAGTCACGAAAAATAAAACCCAAGTTAGAAGGAATACACCTTCCATCTTTTCTGTTACCTTTCGGTTGAGCAGGCTGTGGGGTGAAATACCTGTTTCCCAGTCACTGCTACAAAACGATCCTTGATTTTAGAAGTGTGGCTGATATTTATATTACCAGAGCTCACTGGTCTGGCACTGTGAACTTTTGGCTATTGAACAGTATATTTCTTGTAAAATAAAAGGAAAACTTTGTTATTTCAGGAAATCTATTGAAAGACATGGGGTTGGGGGGAGGTGGAATCCCAAGTTGGTCACAGAAGCTCCTAAAGCTAGCTTCCATGTGTAGAAATGTGGCTCCAGCAACCATTATGGTATGTGTTTCCTGCCTCTCTCTACATGGAGGAAGACGGTGGAATTAATGGTGGGGGAGCGAGTCTAAAGCCACTCCCGCACTAGCCCATTATAGCGTGATGATTCCACTTTCAACATCTATGGAATCCTGGGGTTTGCAGTTTCGGGAGGGGCCGCCTGGCCCCTCCCGAAACTGCAAACCCCAGGATTCCATAGGATGTTGAAAGTGGAATCATCGCGCTATAACAGTCTCTTGCGGAAATGGCCTAAGAGTAGCAATCTAAACCTACATCTAGAAAAGACAGGAGGTAAGTAGGAAACAAAGACAGCAGATACAGAACATGCCAGTTTGGAATAGCAAACGATTGCCCTCACCTGTGCATCCGACCTTTGGCCTGACTGTTCTTTGGACCATGAACGTGGGCTTAATTTGAAAGTCTGGCTGCCGGAGAAGAAAAATATGTTTATCAAGCTTGTTGGAAGTAATAGGCATTTCCTTTAATGCAAGGGTGGGCAAAGTGTGTGGGGCCATGTATGGCTCAAAGGCTTTTTTTTTGGTCCTTAGCTCCTTCAGCGTCCCTAAATTGCCTTTTTCCTGCCCCCTCCCAAAAAGGTAAAACCTCCTGCAAAGGCAATTCACTCGTCTGTAGCTTGCTGGACTCCTAATACTTTTTATATAGCAGATAACACCCATTTTAAAAAATCGGATATGGACTTCTGACCGTTTGTTTTAAGTCTTTTGCGGGGGGCAAGGGTTAGCATATTTGGAGAGTTCTATGGCCACTGGAGGGTCTCCAGGCAGTAATTTGACCCCAGACTTACCACTATTGCCAAACTCTCTCTTAACATGACCCACAGGCATAGAAAAATAAGGGAAATCTTCAACGCTTTGTCTAAAAAAAAAAAAAGGATGTGAGCAACTCTCAAGAGCTGCAGCAGTATATACTGACTTCCCACAGGACCTCAGAGGGCTGCACATCCTCCCACTGCATGCCTAGATTTTTAATGGTTTCCTTTATTCATTTAAATTCTCTCTCTAATCCACCAGAACCACAACGGACATTTCTGTCATGTTTTGAGGTCTCTTTGAGTTGTTTTGCATCCATTTTTTTCAGCCAAGAAGAAAACTGAAAGTCTTGTTTTACTTTATTCCCCCAAAAACGGCAGCCTCAAAATGGCCTTGGGTGCCATATCCAGCCAACACTTGCAGTAAACTGCAGCCGACAAAGATAAAGTGTGGGCAGTACAAAGAGGAGACACCAGAAGCAGGTTGTGGAGAAGGATCCCCTACGTCTATGCAGTCAAAAATCAGGCAGCAGTTAAGAAATCTTGACCGAGAAACAAAGACAACCACTAGTTTGTAAAAACTAAGGCTATCTGCACTAGCCTGTTATAGCGCTATTATTCCACTTCAACATCCTATGGAATCCTGGGGTTTGCAGTTTCGGGAAAGGCCGAAAGTGGAACAACAGCGCTATAACAGGCTAGTGCAGAAATGACCTAAATGGAGGCTTGACTAGAGAAATTCTGACAGAAAAGCCACACTGGGTAGATCTAGCTGCACCCTGGAGGAGAGCCAAGAGAGGGAAGAAAGAAGAGAAAAGCGTCCCTGGGGGCATCAATTCACATCTCAGAGAAGTGAGAACGGCTAGACAAGGTGGCTCTCAAACTGTCTGAGCTCTCTGCCCATCCCTAATCAGCTAATCCCAGGATTCCACAAGATGGAACAATATGTCAAACCATATGTTAAAGTGGAACAGCCTTGTCATTGTGTGGTGTGAATGCATCCTTAGCCACCAGTTCAGGGAAAATCGACCTGGAGGGGCACATTTTAGATGGTAGATTATTAACACACTGTTTCTGTTTTCCTCCAAGTTGTTTCCAAGTTATAACGGTCCTAAGGCAACCCTATCATGAGGTTTTCTCAATGAGATTTGTTCAGAGGAAGTTCGCAGTTGCCATCGCCACTGAGGGTGAGAGAGTAGGACTTGGCCAAGGCCAGCCAGTGGGCTTCCAGGGCTGAGTGGGGACTCAACTTCTGGTCTCCTGGAGTCCTACCGCAATACTCAAACCACTGCAGCATGTGCTCACAACCAATTCTGCCCTCCTTCAACCCAGGCCAGCCCTTCAACCCGGCCACTCTTTTCAGCTGTGCTACGGGGAACGTGATCAGCCACATCCTTCTAGGAGAACGGTTTGATTACCAGGACAAGGACTACATCCGGATCCTCCGCCTGCTCATTGACAGCTTCCGGCTAGAGAGCTCAGTTGCAGGGCAGGTGAGGACCCAAGGAACATCAGAGAGGAAGCAGCAATGTGCCGGGACATGCAGCATTGCAGAGCAGAAAGATTGCTTTCTGGACTGCAAGTTCCACAATCCCCGAGCCATCATGACCACCCTAGCTGGGGGGTTGTGGAGCCTGCAGTTTGAAAAAAGCTAACATTCCTACATTCAAAACACATGCTACATTCAAAACACATGCACAATACAAAAACATACAGAATAATACGATCAATATACACAGGTACTACTTGTACAATCAGGGATATACCCTCTGTCTCTGATAGCCAAGTTCATCCCTCTTAAATTTCTTAATCTCAATTGCCTTCAGTTCATTAAACAAACGTTTAGTTTCAACATCCAGTTTTGCTATCTGAGCATTTAATTTCTCTACCCTCAATGAATGATTTCATGGTGGCCAATCTATCACCGATTCCATACTCCATGCTTTGAGTACTTCTTGACTGGGTCAAACAACAACATAAGGTCGGGGAGAATTTATTAGGAGCAGCTGCTCATTTAGCTTTGAAAGATTCATCTCTATTAAACGTACCGGATACACAGTTGATACAGAGCCCACAAGGAATCATGTCATCCCCCCTCCCATTCCAGGGTCCACAATTTCTTTTTTTATTATTCGTATTTTACTAGTTTTAAAACAAACAAATTCACAAGAAGACAATGAACACAGAGGGGGGAAAATGAACTGTACGCAAGTAGGAGGTACCGTGCAGCTAAAGCTAAAACTAAGCTAAACTAAAACTATAGCACACTACTAAAGCACATTACTAGAACTCTAATCCACATGTGTCAAGCACAAGGCCCACGGCCAAATCCGGTCTGTAGCCCTCACCCCCTTCCTGCAGCTGTGGCTGGGGGCTGAAAGGGGCACAGAGAGGGGCCGGGGGGCAGAAAGTGGCACACTGTGGGTATACTTACCAATTCTGTGTCACTGTACGGAGGTACAGGGACCATAAACTATGATCAAATAGCCCCAAAATGCCCAAGAAAAGAAATGTTGGTGCAGAGAGAAGGCAATTAATCGAGTGCAGAGGCAATTATTTCATATGATAAAAGAGTAGACACATTTATATAGTCTTAAAGATACAACTGGCCCTTTGAGGGCAACCATAATGGTGATGCGTTCCAAGATGAAACTGAGTTTGACACCCCTACTCTAATCCATTACCTTAAACATAACTAATCACTAAGACACAAAAGGACTCTGCCCCGCCCCACAAAACTGTCATGAAAACAAACAAAAATGATTTTAAAAACCCTTATTCTACCATTACCGATCCAAATAAATTCAACTTCCTAGAATTTCTAGTAACTAAACGAAGTTATTACATCCTTAGGTCAGAGTGCATGGTTTCTGACAGATTTAATTCAATAAACTGTTGGCCCTATTAGACGTAACTCACTAGAGGTGGACCAAAATTTCCCCGCGTCTCTCCCAGCCTGGCCTGCCTTCATTCTCCTTCTTTCTTCTTCCCCTTCAGCTCTACAACATCTTCCCCAGGGCCATGGACTACTTGCCCGGCCCTCACCAGACTTTCTTCACAAACTTGTACACCATCCAGGACTTCATAGCCCAGAAAGTGGAAGGTCACAGGAGGGCCTTGAACCCCACAAGCGCGCCCCAGGACTTTATAGACGCCTTCCTCCTCAAAATGGAGCAGGTGAGAAGTTGACCGGGGGTCACATCAGATGAGAGCCAATGTTTAGGGGGCAGCGGGAACTTCCACAGTTTTAAGAGAGGGCAATAAGCTTTCCCTTAAAGACACCTGCCAGGTGAGTCGCCAAACGGCCACCAGAGGGGCGGTGCTTAGTCGCAAAATGGCTGCTGCGGGTGAGCGAGCGAGTGCGAAAGAACAATTTCCTGTCAAGCTGTGAGGCAAAGAGGAAAGCTAAGCTGTCAAGAAGGTAGGCAGAAAAGGAGTATTTCTTGTAGGAAATAGCTGTGGAAAATTTAAAGGGGAAAAAAGGGAGGAAATCTTTACAAAGAGGTTGAGTTTTTGTTTTTTGGGTGAGGCACTTGGAAAAGAGTCTGAAGGAGAGTAGCTGGAAAAGCTGTGTTAGTGAACATGAAAGGATTCAATCTTTGATTTTTGATTTTTTTTTCATTGATAGATGGTTGTTACATTAGAATGTAAGAGATTAATTTGTCCAGCTTTACTTAGGGGAAAGATTGAAGTATTAACAGCCCTTAGTGAATTTCTGTAGAAAATTGAGAAATCTTGGAGGACAGGAGAAGTTCCAGCAGACTGGAGGAGGGCAAATGTTGTCCCCATCTTCAAGAAGGGAAAAAAAGAGGACCCAAATAATTATCGCCCAGTCAGCCTGACATCAGTACCCGGAAAGATCCTGGAGCAGATCATTAAGCAGTCAGTTTCTAATCACTTAGAAAGCAAGGCGGTAATCACGAGAAGTCAACATGGATTTCTCAAAAATAAGACATGCCCGGCAAATCTTATCTCTTTTTATGATAGAGTTACTAGCTTGATAGATGAAGGGAATGCTGTGGATGTAGCATACCTCGATTTCAGTAAGGCCTTTGACAAAGTTCCCCATGACATTCTTGCAAGAAACTAGTAAAATGCGGGCTGGACAGGGCTACTGTTAGTTGGATTTGTAATTGCTTGACCGACTGAACCCAAAGAGTGATCACGAATGACTGCTTCTCATCCTGGAGAGAAGTGACTAGCGGGGTGCCACAGGGTCCTGGGCCCAGTGCTGTTCAATATATTCATCAACGACTTGGATGAAGGAATAGAGGGCATGCTCATCAAATTTGCAGATGACAATTCGGAGGGGTTGCTAATATGCCAGAGGACAGGATCAAAACTCAAAATGACCTGGAGAGAGCTGGGCCAAGGCTAACAAAATGAAATTCAACAGAGAGAAGTATAAGGTCCTACACTTAGGTAGAAAAAATGGAATACAGAAAGGTAGGATGGGGGACACGTGGCTGGATAGCAATACGTGTGAAAGGGATCTAGGAGTTTTAATAGATCACAAGCTGAACATGAGTCAGCAGTGTGATGCGGCAGCCAAGAAAGCCAATGCAATTCTCGGCTGCATCAATAGGAGTTTGGTGTCTAGATCAAGGGAGGTACTGGTACCACTCTACTCTGCTTTGGTTAGACCTCATCTTGAATACTGTGTCCAGTTCTGGGCACCCCAATTCAAGAAGGACATGGTCAAGCTGGAGCAAGTCCAGAGGAGGGTGACCAAAATGGTGAGGGGCCTGGAAGCCATGCCCTATGAGGATAGACTTAGGGAGCTGGGGTGTTTAGTCTGCAGAAGAGAAGGTTGAGAGGGGACATGATAGCCATGTTTAAATATTTGAAGGGATGTCATCTTGAGGAGGGAGTGGGCTTGTTTTCTGCTGCTCCAGAGACTAGGACAAGGAGCAAGGGATTGAAGCTGCAGGAAAGGAGATTCCACCTGAGCCTCAGGAAGAACTTCCTGACGGTCAGGGCTGCCCAGCAGTGGAATGGGCTGCCTCGGAGTGTAGTGGAATCTCCTTCCTTGGAAGTTTTTAAGCAGAGGCTGGATGGCCATCCATTGGGAGTGCTTTGAGGGTGTTCCTGCATGGCAGGGGGTTGGACTGGATGGCCCGGGTGGTCTCTTCCAACTCTACATTTCTATGATTCTAAAACATACTTAAGAATTTGTAAGTCTGAATTTAGATATTAGTAGGCATATGCAAGAGTAAGAAAGATGAAGGATTACTGTAATAGATGAGAGAAATATAGTTAGATCATGTACTTTAACAATTGATGAAGAGGTAGTTTTTCCTCTATATCTTTTTATTTGTGTGTTTTTCATTATTATTCTCTTTCCTTTATATCATTGTACTGTTAATTCATATACAGTAGAGTAAAACTGTTATCTTAATAAAAATTTTAACACCCCCCACTCCCACCCCAAAAAGAGAGCCTAAGCAGAAAGGTCAGAACTCCAAACTACAGAGCCAGGCTGTTGAAACCACCACGGGTGGAAATCTATATGGGAGGATTTATCAGTAATTCATTTGGAAGAATAAATACCTAGGTATCTATCTACACACACACACATACATATATATATATATGTATATAAAACAATATTTAAAGCAATGTCTAAAGAATCTATTTGGTACACGGTAGAGCATTAGTTAATCTTGTAAACTCTCCAGGAGAATTGGCTGTTTTTCTTCTTCAAAAGCACCTACTACTGTGAGAGAAGAAAGTTATTATCCTCTTTTTTTGTTTCTTATTGCTTATACTATTTAGAATATCTTCTTTTGCATATGGAAATCTATATGGATATACATTAATGGATTATAGAGATTTATAAACTTCTTTTTGTTGTTTCTTTAAATAATGTATGTTTTTTCTTTCTAGGTCTAATTTATAAGGCTGTTGTGGGAAGAACTTTTATTTAAAAGGAAACACCACAGGTGTCTTTAGTTCACAAGAGTCACTGATAAGGTTCACATATAGGAGGTGAGGTCAAGCAGTGAAACCACGGGAGAAGCTGGCCTAACAGCCAAGGACCGCCTATGGGCCCCCGCACAACACACCCCGAATGCACAGGGCAGAAAGGTAGAACGTGCTACACACCAAGGGCAGAGATGCTGTGATGGCATGCACCTGTGCAAGTTTCCCATCACCTGCACTTCTACTTTATTGGCCATTGGGAAACAGACATAAGCAGTTTGCAGCAGTGTAAGCAGCAGTCCGCAAGGTTACATAGGCTTTTGCACAAAACGGTTGCCGAGTGAGAGCTCAGCTAGTTGCAAAATGGCTGAGAAGCCGAGCATGGTTTTTCTTTTCTTTTTTTTCTCCCTTTTTATTAAGAATTTTTTTAAAAAATTTAAGCATAAACACAAACCAAAACAATACATCCAGAAAGAGGAGAGAAACATAACTATACTAAGAGTTGCACATAGCATTAAAATGATTAAACACAAATTGAAACATTTAAGACTAAACTAACAAAACTAAACAAAAGAAAAAAACTACAACTAATTAAAAATGGTTCCTGCCCTTGTTGCAGAGGTGAATCGATGATTTTGGGATTTTGAACTTTTAGGATTTTGAACTTGCATGTTGCTGTTGCTTTTTAATTTTTAAGCTTTATTGTCATGAAAGAGAGACTATGAAAACCAAATATGACAATCGGTTGTTGCTCCTGCTATTTCAATAGTTTTAAGATAGGTACAGCTTGTTTAACAGATTTAATAGATTTCTTGAGAATTAACAAGTGGTTTATAGAATAAGGATATTTTGTATTGACTAAATGTTGACATACCACAACTGCAAGGGAAGAAGAAGCTAACTAAGCAAATTCGTATTGCCCTTGGAGAGTCTCTGCACGTTGCAGCCACAAATCAATGAACCCTTGCAAATTGTAGCAAGCTGGTGCTCTGCTAGATGAGCTGGAGATTTGGGGCAGACTTAGTCTTGTGTAGCAAAGATTTAAGAGGACATAGAATCTATACACAGCATGGCAACCAATCTGGTGAGGGGTGGTGTCTTCTACACCATGGGGACAGTGGATCTGTTTCAGTTTTCAAGGAGATGTTCAAACTTTCAAGGAGGTGTCCAAGGTGCTGAGAACCTACTTTGGGAGAGGGTTCAGCACTACAGCTAGTTCTGTTGAAGGTTGCACTAAAACATGGATAGAATCACTGCCCCACTGACACGGAAGCCACCAGTTGTCAGTGCTGACATTTACACCTTTAAAGGCTTCAGCTCCCCGAATCTTCCAGCCAGCGTGGCCAAAGGCTCTGATCTTACCTCAGGCCCTGGTGTTGTGGTTGGAGGGGACATACCAAGCTGAGGAAACCCTTGTGTTGTGGTGGGGTTTTTTACCATAATTCTTCCCATTTGCAGGAGAAGAACAACCCCAAGACAGAATTTACTAAAGAAAATCTGATGATGACAGCGTACGATATATTTATCGCTGGAACCGAAACCACCAGCACCAGCCTGCGGTACATCCTTATGACTCTGCTTGAGCACCCAGAGGTGCAAGGTACTTCCAACCACTGAGTCAGCTGTGTGGTTTTTAAATAAGTACTTCAGCCACTGAATCAAGTTTCTCAGCTAGCTGCCCCAGCTGGTGGGTCTCCTCCTGGAAAAGAGGAGAGAAAAAGATTTCCCCAGGTTTCCTAGACAATCTCTTTTCATTCGCTCTCAGTTAAACAGAACTTCTGATTTAGCCCTGCATCCCATATGTAGTCTTACTTTTAGACCTTCTGACTCAATGGGACTAAATAACTGTTGATTCCTAGTTACAATGAGATTAGCTCTAGTTGAGACTACCAAAAAAATCCAGAATATAGACTGACAAAATTTGGGGGTTGCTGGTGTCACTTCTCCTTCCTTCTCACACCTCTCTCAGTTCTCTCTTGGAGGAGAGACATCTTAGCTTTGTTCCAAGAGGCAGGTCTAATTCAGACTCCCAGCTTGGTTGGACTCAGGATTTCTCTTATCTTGCTGATCTTATATTTCCTCAAATAAGCACCAGCTTCCTTATTTTCATAAGGAAGACATCTCAGATCACTATATACCAGACAAAGCTTGGTGTACTTCGATGCTGTGTACCTTTAAGTCATATCTGACTTAAGATCACACTATGGGGAACCAATTACAGGATTTTCTTGGCAACATTTGTTCAGAGGAGGTTTGCCTTCGCCTTCCTCGGAGGCTGAGAGGATGTGGCTTGCCTAGATCAGCGCTTTGGAAACTCCATTGTGAAATAAAGCTCAGAATGGATTCACTGCACCACTGATATGGATGCCAACAGTTGAGAAAACTGAACAAGGCTATACCATAGTAGATCCCATGGTCAATTGGGATTCTAACCTTTGTCCCCAGAGTCATAGTCCCAACACTCAGGCTGCTCTTTTTGTTTCACTAACCTTCCTCATACAGCAAAAGGGCCAAATCAAGGAACTGCAGCTGCCTTGGCCAGTGCTACATGGTGGACCCTGGACTGGTGTAGGTCTCTGAGCTTGGCAATTTTCCAGGAAAAAGAAGCAATAGTACCCAAAGGGCACAAATTTACTACCAGTCCCTGACACACTGGAAGAAAGTAATTGCTGATCCCCATATCAGATGGCTTAATAAGCTCTGGCCTAGCTTAGTTTGCTTGTACCATTATGCTTCTGTCTCAGTCCTGCCATCCATCATATTAAAATTTCAGGCCACTGAACATGGTCACTTAGCATCCGGTATAGCTTTGTTCAGTTTTCTCAGCTGTTGGCTTCCCTATTAGTGGTGCAGTGAATCCATTCTGAGCTTTATTTCACAATGGATTCTCCAAGGTGTTGAGTCCTGTCCCCAAACTGGGTTCAATACCATGGAGACCTGCTTTAAAGTCTGAAAGAAAACCTGGAGGGAATTTCCTTGCAGCCCAACACAGAAGCCCTCAGCTGCAGTTGACTTGGTTCAGCTGCCAGAAGACATTGCAATATGAGAAAGATACTGAATGAAGGAGTAATAAAATTGACTTAATTTTTGAATGTGCTTTACACCCTGCCTTTGACTCTGCTTCCAGCAAAGATCCACAAAGAAATAGACGGAGTGATTGGGCGGGAACGGTTGCCTGCCATGAAGGACCGTCTTGAGATGCCCTACACAGAAGCCGTCCTCCATGAAGCCCAGCGATTTATTGATCTCATCCCCTTGGGATTCACCCGTGTGGTGAAAAAGGACATGGAACTGGAAGGCTTTACCATCCCAAAGGTACAAAAGGAGGAATCCGCCTACTGTTTTTCTAGAAGTCCAGCTCCAGTATCAGGAAGTGGGGAAGAGATGGCCAGCTCTTCATTCTAATCAGTTAACATGGCAGATTTGGCCTGAGATCTTACTTCAGCCCTGCATAATCCGAACATACTAGGCCACAGGGAACACACAGCAATCTTGCTGCAACAGCTCCTCTGGCTGTTGGTCCATTTCTGGACACAGTCTGAAGTACTGATTATGACCTAGAAAGCCCCTGACTGCTTAGGTTCAGCATATCTGATGGACTCTGTCTTCCCATATGAGCCTGCCTAAGGTCTTGAGATCTTCAGGGCAGGCACCTCTCTCTGTCCCACTGTTTTATAGACACTTTTGGTACTCAGCAGTAGTTCCCTGAGTGTGGAATTTCCTTCCTAGGGACAGGGGATGTCTTCTCCCTTGCTCCCCTTCTACCTCAAGTGAAAAATTTCCTGTTACACAAGGCTTTCAGGAATTGATTACCATTTTAACAGTTGACTGTCTGTCTTTTGTCAATTTTCAAAATGGTCTTAATTTCATACAATGCTTTCTAAAGTAATTCTTATGTATACAGTATGTCTCAAAAATGTATACACCCTTAGCAGTTTGTAATTCTGAATTTATTTATTTATTCATTCATTCATTCACTTGCATTTTTTCAAAATATGTATGCATCCTTAACAGGGTTAAAGATTCTGGTAGTAGAGAACTCTCACAAAATTATAAGAGAAATTTTAAATGAGGTTTTCAGGTCTGTAGTTTGACAATGCGAGCAGTGCATTGTTGCACAGAGACAACAATTTGACCACCTTGCATAAAATTGTAATTTAAGATGGAACTCATTACTCTGAGTAATTATAACATTTATTCTCAATGCTTAGTCTTCAAATAATTGCCATAGTTACTATTAGCTGTTAAAGGGTGTATACATTTTTGGGACACCCTGTATTTGCTGAAGTTTTTATACATTGGCAGTCACAAATTTGGACTTGATACAGGCAGCTTGTAAAGCAGGAGTGGGCAGCTACATTGTGGCAGGAGCCAATCTCCCTTCCCCCCCCCGGCAAGCCCAAATACTTTCATTTCCTTCTGCAGTCCCTCTCAAAATGGCAACAGGAAGTGACATCATGCCACTTCCTGTCACCATTTTGAGAGGAACTACAAAAGAAAATACGTGTTTGCAAGCAATATTGGGTTCTTGGGGTGCTCACAGGATCGGAGTCCATTACTGCCTGTTTTCATAATTAGGGTAGATTTGTACATGGTTTGAGAACACAAATTCCCTAAAACTCACACCAGTTTATTTAAAAATGGAGGAGCTAGGAGGCCTGCAGGGAACGGGTAGGGGATTTCAGGGGCCACAAAACTTGGGCGCAAGTGCCACTTGCAGCTCAACGGCTGCACAAAACCCACCCATGTTGTAAGGCCTTATAAAAAAGTAGTTAATTCTTTCTGCACTACACTTTTATAGCGCGAAACCTCAGCATTCCATAGGATGTTGAAAGTGGAATAATTGCGCTATAAGAGTGTAGTGCGGAAATGGCCTTAGTAGTTATGTGTGGACTCTTACCTGGTTGTCTTCTGTTTTTTCCCCTCAACAGGGGGCCACTCTTTACCCCATCCTCAGCTCTGCACTGCACGATCCTAAGCAATATACAAATCCGTACCAGTTCAACCCGGAACACTTTCTGGACAAAGATGGCCACTTCAAGAAGAATGGAGCTGACCTGCCTTTTTCTGCTGGTAAGAATTTCCGAATAGTCATTTCTTGTGGATGGGAATCCCACTACCCACAGGCCACATGTAATGCTTTGGGGAGTCCAGTGTGGCCCTTGGGACCCCCACTGGCACCCAGGCCTAGGCCACACCTTCCAGCTGTCCCCATTTGGCAGGGACTGTCCTGATCAATTCTTTGTCATCCCCCTTTTTCAGCTGATTTTAAAATGTCCTGGTTTCTTTCCCCTTTTGTCCTAAGTTTGCTTCAGCTGCTGCAAATTGAGTTCCAAGTGAAAAAGTAGTTTGCGCTCAACTAGCTCAACAAGGGGAAAGGGGAAGAAGAGGCAGTCTTGTCGCTCCCAGTGGGCTCAGGCAAAAGTAAACTGTTTCAGCCTCTCTTGGCTTGTCAGTTCTTCCTCATTAATGACTTGGCCATCTTGATCACACTCTGATGTTGCTTGGCCACATGCATCCCCGTTTTCGTATGTGAAATGTTGGAAGATATGGCCCCTGGACAAAAAGAAGAGAAACAGCCAAATTTTCAGAGGAACAAGTTAGTTTTTGGCTGAAGAACGATCGCATACATGTTTTCAAGACCTCACAGGGGACATGTGATGCTGTTTCAGGGAGCTGCCCACCCTCCCCCAAGTGCCTTGAAAGGCAGATGGAAGTGACATCTGGTCCTGACCGTTCACCCATATTGGCAGCTACAACAACTCCCTGCAGCCCTCTGGAGGAGCCGAAAATCAGATCCTGTGGTCCTCCAGTCCCCAGGGCATATCCACCCCAGTACTAGCTCCGGCCAGCTTTTGCATGGGAGTAGTTTTGTCCTGTGCATAGAAGCAGCAGATGCTGAGGAAGGCCTTGTTGAACCACTGGGTTTCAAAAGCCATGCTGCTCTGTTGCTGATCACTCAAGGATCTGCCTGTAGATTCAGATCTGCCTTCAGTCCATTCCTGGAACTGATGGACTAAAAGGATCCTTCTCTCTTATATGATTCTGCAAATGGAAGCACAATTCCAGGTGTGGCAACCCTTTATTAGAATTCACAAAATGTCACAAACTTGTTACTTACTTGTTTGCTTTGCTGGTGATCCTAGTCATTGGACCCTAACTGGTGATCTAAAGAATTGTACAACCCAAAATGGTCACACATCTATTTTTTTTCTTTTTTTAATTGGCTGTTAATGTAAGTCTCTTAAAGCAAAGGTAATCATAACCATTTTGGAATCTCTGCGGTCTCTGTGAAATAAACAGAGCCTGGGAAAATTACCTGTTTGAATTGTAAGCCCCAGAATCCCCACAGCAACATGCCAAGCAGCCTTCTGGCTTAAAGATGCTGGGAGCTGTAGACCCAAATTGAAATTTTCCAATGCAATGAAAGTAAATAATTTCCCCCCATGAAATATATTGATGGCACCTCCTGCTTCCTTCTCCTATAGGAAAGAGGAACTGTCTTGGTGAAGGATTGGCCCGGATGCAGCTCTTCTTATACGTCACAACCATCCTGCAAAGTTTCTGCCTCAGACACCCTCCAGGAGTCACCAAAATTGACCTCACCCCAGTTGTTAGTGGATTTGGGAACATCCCAGACCAGGTCTCATTCTGCTTTTCCCTGCGCTAAGAAGTCTCCAGTGGCCCAGGCTGTTCCTTTGAAGGAGAAAGAGGCTAGAATGCTGGGATTGACAGTTAGTGAAAGTGTTAACTTCCTCTTCTGCAAAGGCTGCAAGCTATAGAAGATAGGTGTGAATTGCTCGTTGTTCTCCCTTTGTTCTCCCTCCAGTAAGTGGAAGTGCTAATTGAGCTCTCTGCAAAAGTAACCTTGAGAGCCGTCCAAAAGGCTCGCCTGAGCCGTCCAAGGGGCTCGCTTTGTACTTTTATCTACTGAGAAAACTTAGGGAGGATAACTAAATCAAAAGCAATAATTTGTATCACTCTCTGAACTAACTCATTGTTTTCCTCTATATAGGCGTATGCTAAGTCAGTGATGTAATGGGAAAGTTAACCAAAAATCTTCTTTTCTGTGATAGGCTGGCTAAAATGAATAATTAATTGCTGACATAGAGAACCAAAGGTATATAATGATGCTGCCTTAATTAATTGGCACGACAATTCCCGAATATGTGTCGTCCTTGCGCAAGTGATTGTTAAACAATAAAGGCTTTTTGATTTTTCCCAGGAAACCTGGTCTTTGTCTCTTTCCTGGCCACAACACCTTCACAAGGGAATCGTTTGATTTTCATCTAGTTCTTGTTCTGACTGAAAAAAGTATATGGGAGCTGGGGAGTGATCATATTAGAGAAAATAAAGTTATCACTTCATTGCTTCGTAATGTCCTTTCTGTTAGTGCTTTTGATTACAAATATACTACCCTGTTACACTCACTTCACTTGCAGAGGCAAAAACATGCAGACCAAAAGGAGAGAGGTCTAGGTACAGATCTAGATAACTTCCAAGCGGGTTCAGGGGCTACTCTCCCTGTCGGAGTGGGCAGCAGCTGTCCTCACAACAGGCCAACCCCAGAGTATTTGGTATACACAGAGACAGCCTCAGATGGGGTTGTTGTTGTTTGGGGAACTGAGAGATTTTTAATAAGTCTCCCAATCAGCAGAGTAGTTTGTAATACACAGGCAGAAGTAGAACAAATTACCAGTCCCACTTTGTCATCTCCACCTCAGACACATTTAATCTAGCCCAAAATAAACACAAACAGTTTGGTTAAAAAGTATGAAAAGTTTACTCACAAATCTTGTGCATAGTCTACACAGGTTAAATTCTTGAAGAAAGTAAGACGAAATTAAGCACTGCATGCTTACGCGGAAGCATGCTTGCTAGAGGATCAGAGACCACATGCTTGCAGGGAAGCAGAGGAACAAAAGGGAAGAGGTAGACAACATGCAAGGGGAAGTGAGTGTTGACCGAACAACAGGAGGTTTCCTCTAGGCAGTCCCCTCTAGGTTTACAGTAAACGTGCAAACTAACTAGCCAGTTAATTAAGCATGCAAAGGTTGCCACTCCTAACAATTGTGTTGTGTGTACCAAATTGTGCAGTGTGCTAAATGCTCAGGTTGGTCTGCTGGAAGCATGGCTTGTGCCTGCTCTCCAACAAGTCAAGGAATATGGGATTTGCATGTTTAGTCAGTGCATACATTGGGTGTTCTCGTGTCAGGAACAAAGAGCTAACTTCAAAAGCTATAAATTATTAGGCTGCCAAAACTTGTATTGCAGGTTTTTTTCAATGTTAGGAAGTGCAGTACAACTGATTTGAAGGGCAAGTTCCCATTCTGGAACAGTTCCAGGACAGGCAATTAACCCTTTCTGAAGGACCAGGGGAGCTGGTGGAGACAGGGGCCACAAAAGCAGCCTTGGGGGCCACATGGAGCCTTTGAGCCAACCATGCTGGTTAAAATGGAGGACACATTCCACATTGTAGAGTTCTCTCCTGTGGGATGCTAGAGCAAGGTTACCATATCCCACTTCCCCAAATCTGGCATCTAATTTGTATATTATGCAAATTAGATGTTGTTATATATATCATGTGAATTAGGCATATTAATTGATGCATTTTTTCCCACTATGTTTCAGCCTTCATACCATTTTCTAGTTACAAGTGATCAGAGGGAACAATTATACAGGTGTGCTTCTGTTAGCAAAACCTCTTGACGGTGAAGCTCCTGTTTACAAAGGCTTTTTAAGCACAATACTGTCACCCTTTTTCCCAACTCATCCTCTGTCTAGTTGAAAGTTTTTTTCGTGGCATCAGCACTGGAAGGATGGTGAAGGAGGGACTGCAGAAACACAGGTTTTCAGTGTAAGATTGTACCAGCATGTCTGCAGTAAACAAGGTAGCAAAGCTTGATCTGGGTAAGAACTAGAGTGTATTCTAGCCGACCCTACTGTAGCTGTGTGTGCCTGCCTACAGCAGGCAAGGTAAACAGCAGCCGCCTCCAGAATCCTTTGCTAGCATGTGTGAATAGCAAAAGAGAGAGGAGAGGAGAGAGCAGATAAGCCTCCCTAACTGGCTCCCCAGATCTAGAAGTCTGGCCATCAAAAATGAAATGATAAGAAAAGTGGAGGCTAATAAAAAAATCAGACCTGCATGCATTTTGGAAGATTTCAGGTAGTCTCTAGAATATTCAACTTGTTTTTGTTTACTTATGCAGAGCTTGCCTGCTTATTTTATTTCACTTGTGCGTACAGTTAATCTTGAATAAAAACTTTGCTGAAACACGTTTACCTGATCTTCTTTTTTGTGGCAGAGGAACCTCTCCCTATTCTTTCCCTGTTATTTCTGCCCTTGTCACCAAACTTTCTGTTAAAGAAGTCATGTCCAGCAACATATCTACTTCCATAAATAGGTACATTTGCACTTCGTTAACAAGTGTACCATACAGCAGGGCTTTCCAAATGGTGTGTCGCAACCCATTAGTGTGTCGCCTGAAGTGTGTAGGTGTGTCACCATCCTGGGCTGAGCCATTCCCGCTGCCACTGCTCTTACTGGGGTCTTTCCTTGTCAAGGGCAAAGGCAGCAGGCCAGGACCAGCTAGGGGGCTGCCTTTTCCACGGCCTCTGCCCTCCCTGGGGCCTTTCCTTGGCAACGGCAATAGCAGTGGGTCAGGATCAGGTAGGGGGCTGCCTTTCCCACTGCCACCACTCTCGGCCAGGGTCTTTCCTGGTGAAGGCGACGGCAGCAGGCCAGGATCAGGAGGCTGCCTTTCCCCACCCTGGATATATCTCTGGGTACTGCATGTGCATAATCGGTTAGTCTAACCTCTGGTTTGCTAGTAAAACTGAATTACTGTGTCGCGAAATGATGCATGTCTAAAAAGTGTGTCACCAACATGAAAAGTTTGGAAAGCTCTGCCTTACAGTAATGTTTAAAGTGCTTGACTTTGAACAGGAAGTCACAAGTGCAAATTTCTGCTTGGTGGTGCAATTTGCTGTGTGACTTTGAACTGTCATTATCTTTCAGCCTGCACACCTTGTGAGGCTGCTGTGGACATTAATAGGGAGAGAGGGAACATGTAAAGTGGGCATTTAACGTGCAAAGTGGAACATTCCTAGCAGAGGGCAGATAAAATAACAATGATGATATTAACATTTTGTCATGCACGGCCATTTCCAATTGTATTCTCATCAGATCACTGCATAATTTTTTGCCATTAGTAAAAGGCCACAAATCCATGAAAATATCACAGGACGCTCCGGAGAGAGTGCCGTAAAATCACAGAATCCTACAGTTGAAATAGAGCAAGGGCCACCCTTGGTGTGGGTCCAACCCACTTCAGCCATGCAGGAAGACACAATGCACTAGAGAGGCCACCCAACCTCTGCAGAAAAGCCTCCAAAGAAGGAGACTCCTCCACACTCTGAGGCAGCTGCGTATTCCATGTCCGTCTGCTCTTATCACCAGGGAGTTCTTCCTTATGTTTAGGTAGAATCTTTCCTTGTAGTTTGAAGCCATTACTCCATGTCCTAATCTCTGGAGCAGCATAAAACATCGATCTTTTCATCAATCCACAAGGCAAGATGCAAAGGAAATTAAGGACAGACAACAGGAAATAAAGGATAAAAATCAGGGTGTAATTTCCTTCAGAGATAACAATAAATAGTTTATTGTAAGTAGAAAACAGTTCAGCAGTCCTGATCTATTTGACTTTCATCAAAATTTGCATGATACGCTGTTCATCTCCTCTAGGACATGTGTGGTCCCACCCAGTTCCTGTTTGCTAATGCCAGTTAAGGTGAAGACAAATGCTTGTTCTTCTTCACATTTCCATTTGCTCCCATCTCTCCCGTTGCACCTTTGCACACTAACCATTTGTACAGACATCTGCCCACAGAGGCAACCCTGTACGCATTCAGTGCAGTGGGCTGCAGTCACAAAAGCTTATGCCCAATAAAACTTGTTAGTCTTTCAGGACTCATGGGTAGGTACTAAATCCTGTTGGGTTTTGCTGGAAAACACTTGCACAACTATCCCTCGGAAATATCGAAAGATATTCCTTAGACTGAGAAAAAGCTTGTCCCTCCTTGATCTCTCATGCTCCATCGTTTGCCCTGCTAGCTCTCCCTTAACTCCGAGTCTCTCCTACACATCATCTCATACTTGAAAGGCAGATGTAGACTTGTTTCTCATGAAACAAGTAGACAGAAGAGCAACTGCATCTGTCAGGAGTGCTTTGAGGGTGTTCCTGCATGGCAGGGGGGTGGACTGGATGGCCCCTGGGGTCTCTTCCAACTCTACATTTCTATGATTCTGTGATGACAATAAGAATCAACATGGTATAGGGGTTGGAGCGTTGGATGGCGAATCCAGGATAACAAGTTTCAAACCCCCACTCAGCCCACTGGATGACCTTGGGCAAGTCACACTCTTTCAGCCTCAGAGGAAGGCAAAGGCAAACTACCTCTGAACAATTCTGCTAACTTTATGATAGGATTGCCATAAGTCAGAGGAGACTGAAGGCACATAACAACGCCAACAGGCAAAGCATGTGGAGCCCAACAAAGGTTGCTTTCCCTTGAAGAAATTATAACGGCAAAACATGGGGACTGACAGAGACCCTTCTAGGTCACAAAGCAGGTGACAGTGGAGTCCTGCCAACCCATCAGCTGCTATCAGCTGAGTGCAGGACGACGTGAAAAAACATTGTGGTACCTTAAACAGTAACCCAAGGACAGAGTGAGGAAGCCTTTGGAAGAGGCCCGTGGGTGGGATAAGCAGCACATGGTGGTGGAGTCTGCAGGCAAAGGTTGAAACAGGGAAGTGGGATGGGAGGAGAGGGGCAAGACAGGTCCAGGAACGTTGTTTTTTGGATGAGAAGGACTGTGGCACTGAGGGATGGAACGATAGCAGGGGCCAGGGGAGGTTAATCATATGGCCAGCACCATACATCATCTCTGACTTATGGTGACCTTAAAGTGAACTTATCATGGGGTTTTCATGGGGCTGAGAGCATGTGACATGCCCAGGGTCACCCAGTGGGTTTCCATGGCCAAGTGGGAAATCAAACCCAGGTCTTCAGGACAATACTCCAATGCTCAGACCACTCACGATGCTGGTCTCCATACAGAGTGCCTCATTTTAATGCTTTACCTGTCCAGTTTGATGTTTTACCCAGAGAAATATGTTTTGGCCACGGCATGTCTTACACTTTTAACGATTTACCTTGGCTGGACTTAGTTCCAACTGGATAATACCCTTATGATTTCAAAAACCCTTTTTGCACAAAACTGGGACTCAAAGTAGCATACAAATTAACATGTGGACAACACAACTAAAATACACACAAAAGATCAACATGAAAATACAATTGAACTATTTGGTTTTTAAAACAACTTAAAACATAGCAATTAAAAATAAGAAAGAGCAGTACCATTGACACAATACAGTACCCTCCTAAAAGCCTTGGCAGGGAGGAACTTTCAGTTCCAGATGCCTATCAGAATGGGGCAAAGAAAGTCTTTGCCCCATTGTGGAAGTATGGCAAGGAGGGTGCCATTACAACCTTCCTAAGAGGGAATTCCAGCGTCTAGAGCAGGGTTGTCAAACTCAGTTTCATCTTGGGCTGCATCAGCATTATGGTTGCCCTCAAAGGGCTGGTTGTATCTGTGAGACTATATAAATGCATCTACTTTTTTATCATATTAAATAATTGCCTCTGTGCTTCTTTTTGCTTCCCGCTCCTCTGTGCCTCTTTTTCCCCCCTGCCCCTCTCTGTACCTGGTGAGCCCAATCCCCACATTGCAGGTCCCCGGCTGCCAGTATCCTGAAGAGGGGCGCAGCAGCCAGCACTCATGATCTACTTCTACTTCTGATTGCTCCTCTGTCCAACTTTTGTGAGCCACGCAGAACATTGCCATGGTAACCCGTGGCAATGCTCTGATGGTAAAAGTTGGACAGAGGAGCAGTCAGAAGTAGATTGAGAGTACTGGCTGCTAGGCCCCTCTTCAGAATACTGGCCGCCCAAGGTCCACAATGTGGGGATTGGGCTTGCCAGGTGAGAGGAGTGCCGCAGCTGCAGGAGGTGCAAGGGCCACATGAAATGGCCTGCCAGGCTGGATTTGGCCCATGGGCCTTGTGTTTGATACATGTGGTCTAGAGGCAGCCACCAAGAAGGCTCTCTCTTGCATCTCCACCAACCATGCTTGCAATGGTGGTGGAACTGAGAGAAGGGCCACTCCTGATGATCTCAGAGCCTGGACAGGGTCACAGTCTGAGACACAGCCTAAACTTGAGCCATGTAGAGCTTTACAGGTCATAACCAACACTTTGATGTCGTTCTTTGGCCGTATCATGAGAAGACCTGACTCACTAGAACAGTGGTTCTCAACCTGTGGATCCCCAGATGTTTGTGGACTTCAGCTCCCAGAAGCCCCAGCCACTATGGTCAATGCTCAGGGCTTCTGGGAGCTGAAGTCCAAAAACATCTGGGGACCCACAGGTTGAGAACCACTGCACTAGAAAATACAATAATGCTTGGGAAGATAGAAGGCAGCAGAAAAGAGGTAGACCCCATTACAGGTGGATAGACCCCATCAAAAAACCCACGGCTGCCTGAGTCTACAGCAGGGAGCTTGATGAGAGATGTGGCTGGGATGTGAAAATTGCCTGGATGGCACTTAGCAACAAAAACCCTCAAAAAGATTTCATAAAATGGGTATCAGGTACCCAGAATGAGAAGAGATTTATTTATTTTTATATTTATTTCTAACTACCAGTCTGTTCCAAGACTTTGGGAGCAACTTAGAATGACAAATAAATATGTAACAGTTGTCTGAGGCGGCTACCAGGAGGTGCTACAAGGTAGGAAGCCCAGGGAGAGCCCCAAACCCTGCAGCTGGCACTGGTGGGAGCCACCTGACCTACACCTCCAGAAAGCCACTGCCAGGCAGAGCAGGCAACACTGGTCTTCTGGACAAACGGCCATCCATCCATCCCTTTATTTATACTCTGCCTTTTCCCAGACTGGGATGCAAGGCAGCTGACAGAAGACAGACATATACTTAAAAAGTATAGAAACGCAGGAGAAAGGCAGGATATAAACTCAATAAATAAATGACTATTAAACTAGTAGCAGTGTTAAAACCATTTAAACTACAGGTTGGACATCTCTTCTCCAAAAATCATTCTAAATGCTCCAAAATCTGAAACTTTTGAAAAGCAAACTCAGGCCATTTCCGCACTAGATTGTTATATCACTATCATTCCAGTTTCAACATCCTATGGAATCCTCGGCCAGCCCCTCCCTGAACTGCAAACCCCAGGATTCCATAGGATGTTGAAAGTGCGATGATAGCGCTATAACAGTCTAGTGCGGAAATGGCCTCAGCTTCCTCCTGTAGAGACCATGAACAAAATACTAAGGCTCATTTGGGACCACAACTGGTCCCAAGCAAGCCTCCGTAATTCCTTTATGTTCCCTACAGGGGGAAGAGAAGAGGAGAAGAACCGATGAAAGACCAGTCCCTGTGTCAAGAAAACAATTAGAATCTCATTATGCATATGCAAATATTCCAAAATTTAAAAACAAAATCTAAAGCACCTCTGGTCCCAAGGATTTTGGACAAAGGATACTCAACCTGTATGACTTTAAAGCAGAGATTAAGAACTGTACAGCACCATAATAAGCTCTTCACTTCTTAGCAATCAGTTCCCAAAGGCTTGCTGGAATAGACCTGCTGCCAAAAAGACAGCTAGGAAGGAAGCATCCCAGCCTCTCTAGGGAAGGAATTCCATGGGTGGGAGCAGCCACCAAGAAGGTCTTCTCCTGCATCCTCAACAAGCATGACTAGGAAGGCAGTGGGATAGAAAGAGAAGTGCCACCCCTGTCAGGGTCATAAGCAGCAAAGCTTCTGCTCATCCACTGTTTTTAGGGTTGTTTTTTTGTTTGTTTTTTGTCATTGGCAATACTGAGGATATTGTGTGGGATCTAGTAATGGAAGGATTCTCTCCCTTTCTCCTGCAACTGGGGCCCTCATCTTGTTGGTGGGACCACACCCAGAATTGTAGTGTCTCGTTCTGGACACTGTGTCTTAAGAAAGCTATTGACTAGCTGGAGGTGTCCAAAGGAGGCTGGAGGGTGTCCTGTGAAGAATAGCTTAGGGAGCTGTGTGTGTTTAGTTTCAAAAAGAAAAGATGGAGAGCCATTTTCAAATACTCCAAAAGAAATGTGGAAGAAGTGTCAGAAATGGCTGATAAGACTCATAAAACAATTTAACACAGGATTAGCTGAAGCATCAGATGTTTATTAATTCGTCTCTGCAGAGCCGAGTGCCTCCCTAGAGAGAAGGACACCCTCACCATGAAATCACTCACATTTTATTCTCGATGCAAGTTTCCCTCCCCTGGAACCTAACTGGCCAGGATCCCTAGAGGTCACAACCTATCAGAATCGCCTAACAAGTTACATGCCCCCTTCCCCATATTTACAATGTATGTGATCACGCACATAATCACGTTTTTCCCTCGTGCTTCCTTAATTCTCATTAGTAATTTCAAAATGCCCATCAAACAGATTCTAGCCTCCCATTTTACTAAGTAGTCCAAATTCCTGTCTTGTCTTTCTTTATCAACTTAGTTTTACTCCTCACAGCCTTGTCCTTCAGACTTGCCTCCCAAGATAGGAGGACCTCATCTTTACCTATTTCTTTCCCTGCACCTGAGAGGCCCCCTCTCTGCTCAGCTGCCAGTTCTAAAAATCTGTTTATTTAAAAAGCATGTTAACCCTTTAACAGAACAAAATAATAGGCTGTTCACCTCAATGGGGGCTTTACTGACACTGCTATCTAAAATCTTCCTTCTTAGACTTATTGTATTACTGGAGCTCAAATATATAAAATATATGTGTAAGCATATCTAAAATGTGTCACACTTATAAGCCAATACATGTATGTTAATAATACTGCAGAAACTAAAATATATTTTATTTCTCTCAAGAAGGAACAAGTGTCATTTGGCTGCTCCAGAAGGCAGGATTCAAACCAATGGGATACGATTATAACCAATGGGTCTATTTTTGTGGTACTTTTGCCATATTTCTGTGCCTCCCCAAGCCATTTTAGGCCCTAGAGAGGCCTGTTTTAGAAATAGGAAGTGATTTCCTGATTATTTCCTATTGTAAAAACGAACTCTCCTGAGACAAAAATGGTCTACAGGAACCCAAAATTGTGGTGAAAATGCCCCTCACACCCCTTAGACGGTTTTTGAGTGCATTTGGGGGCAAACAAATTTGATTTTCTGCGGGGGAATGCAGCTGAGGGTGCAGCCCTCCTAGTTCTCCTGAGGGGCTACTGTGGCCCTGCTCTAAGAGCCATGGGACCGTAGAATGGGCCCCTCAGAAGGCTGTGGTCTCTCCTTTGCTGGAGGTTTTAAAACAGGGGTTTCAAACTTCTCAGCAGTGGAGACTTGGCCATTTCTGCACTAGAGTGTTATAGTGCTAAGATTCCACTTTCAACATCCTATGGAATCCTGGGCCCTCCCGAAACTGCTGGCCCCTCCCGAAACTGCAAACCCCAGGATTCCATAGGATGTTGAAAGTGGAATCATAGCACTATAACAGCCTAGTGCGGAAATGGCCTTAAGCAGGGGAAGGGTCTTGGGGGATGACACAAAGAAGGATGACTCAAAAGCCCATGGCCCACCATTCACTCACCCCATTGCTGTAAGACCCAATAAGGAGGGCATATTGTGTTGGTTGATATGGTGGAATATCCACCTTGGTGCTTGTGGAGCACGGTGGGAAGGGAATGCATTTTTTGGTCCTAAGCCTGGAAGCCTAGGAAAGAAGGCTTTATTATTCCTCAGAGGGGGAGGGGGAGGGTTGAAAAGCACAAACCCAGGCTCTATTCCAGATTTTTTTTTAACAATCATTGAACAGATGGTGGTTGAACATTACCTGCTGGTGACTTTACTGATGCTCCTTGCAGGTATATGAGCTTCAGTCTTTCTGCTGCTGAGGACGGAAAGAGACTGAGCTGCAATGGATCTCTTGGGGAGCACCACCATCTTCTTGGTAGTCTGCTTGGTCCTCCTGGTGGTCTGGAAGAAGGTAGATGCCAAGAGGAAAAACTTGCCCCCTGGCCCAACGCCTCTCCCAATCATTGGAAACCTCCTCCAGCTGCAGGCTTCCAATGTTGCAGAACGGCTGAAGAAGGTAAGTAAGGCACAGGGATTCATAGAAACCAAGTCCCATCCATTTTTCACCCCACTTCCTTTCAAGACTTCTGGACATATTACATCTCCTTGTTCAAGACACTCAATGGTGTCTTCCCTCCTCAAGGTGGGCCAATCTACATACACGTTCAGAGAGATCTGATATTGCTTTAAATTTCATGGATCCATTCGATGGAATCTTGCTGTTTATAGTTTGAGGAAGGGCTCAGAATTATTTTCTAGACATCTGTAGTCCATCTTCATTAACCACAGCACTAGAGCTCCCTCACATGGAATTCTAAGTCCCTCACCAGACTACAAATTCCAGAATTCCCAAGGCTGGATCCATGGCAGTTAATATGGTATCAAACTTCTTTATGAGTGTAAATACTCACAGACAGACATCATGAAGATCCACCATAGAATCATAGACTATATAGTGTCTGTGAAGATGATGAAGGTAGAGAAGGGCACATGAAATCACTGCCAAGTCATCAGAAACTACTGAACACTGAGCTCATACCTGGGGTTTCTAATGTAAGAAGTTATCTGCTCAGCTGGTTGATTCTGACTGCACAAAAAGGGAGCTCCTCACAGACATTGCCATCTGATCACTAATGAGATCATGATGGGAGAGAATCCCAGTCTAGCTACTGAACAGTAAGGTCCTATTCCAGGGAAGGAAGGAATCATGGAATCATAAACTGAAAGGAACCACAAGGGCCATCTGGTCCAACCCCATTCTACCATACAGAAATACACAGCTAGAGCACTCCTGAAAGATGGGCGTCCAACTCCTGCTTAAACACCTCATCATTTCATGATAATCTCTTTATTGGATGCAAATCACAACTGCTCTGCATTGTCATTGTGTTCACAGTTGCTGTGGCTAGTTCATCAGTAGCAATAAGGCTCTATGTAAGAATCATAGAATCATACAGTTGGAAGAGACCTCAGGGGACATCCAGTCCAACCCCCTTCTCCCTTGCAGGAACCCACATCAAAGCACTCCCAACAGATGGCTATCTAGCTTCTACTTAAAAACTTCCAAAGAAGGAAGGAGACTCCACCACCCTCTGAGACAGCATATCCCACTGCCAGACAGCTCTGACCATCAGGAAGTTCTTCCTGAGGTTCAGGTGGAATCTCTTTTCCTGTAGCTTGAATCCATTGCTCCTTGTCCTAGTCTCTAGAGCAGCGGAAAATAAGCCTGCTCCCTCCTTGACGTGACATCCCTTCAAATATTTAAACATGGCTATCATGTCCCCTCTTAACCTTCTCTTCTGCAGACTAAGCATACCTAGCTCCCTGAGACACTTCTCATAGGGCTTCATGGCTTCCAGACCCTTCACCATTTTGGCCGCCTTCGTCTGGACACATTCCAGTTTGTCAATATCCTTCTTGAAACTGAGGTGCCCAGAACTGGACACACAATTCCAGTGAGGTCTTACCAAAGCAGAATAGGGTGGTACCATTACCTCCCTTGATCTAGACACCATACTCCTATTGATGCAACCAAGAATTGTGTTGGTCCACCAAGACTCCTAGATTACTTTCACATGTACTGTTATCCAGCCATGTGTCCCCCATCCTATATTTGTGCATTCCATTTTTTCTGCCTAAGTATAGGACCTTACATTTCTCTCTGTTAAAATTCATTTTGTTAGCTTTGGCCCAGCTCTCTAATCTGTCAAGGTCATTTTGAATTTTGATCCTGTCCTTTGGCATATTAGTACACACACACTCCAATTTGGTGTCATCTGCAAATTTGATCAGCATGCCCTCTATTCCTTCATCCAAGTCATTGATGAAGATGTTGAATATCACTGGGCCCAGCAGATAACCCTCTGGCATCCCACCAGTCACTTCTCTCCAGGATGAAGAGAAGCTAGGCTGCCCCTGGGACACCAAGTGCTCAGTTGACCACAGGGCTCTGTTCAAAGCCTGCTTACCTCAGTAGGACCTGCCAAAGGCCATGACCTGGGCCATCTCCACACCACAGTAAGGAAACGGAATAGGAATCTGGGGTGGACAGACAGAAAACAACATAGAAATAGATCGTGCAGGCAGAGATTCTCACTGGAATCCTGTTGGTGTCTTTGTTGCTATGGTCCATCAAGTTGCCTTTGACTCAACAGCCACCCTATGGAGTAGAAACTGCCAAAACATCCAGTTGTGAGCATCCCTGCCCATATCTTCAAACTCAGGGCAGCCATGGCTGCCTGAGTCTCGGTGTGTAAGTGCCTTCAGGTTGCTTGTTAATTTATGGTGACTTCATGAAGTTTTCATAGGGTTTTTGATATTATGCATTTTAACTGATGTTTTTTTAATTGATGCTCTGTTTTTAAGTGATATGTGTTATGTGTTAATCTGTTGCTCTTCCCTGCCTTAATTCATGGGGAGAGGTGAGTAAGAAATGTATTATTGTTGCTGTTGTTATTACTACTACTGCTATTATCCCCAGTTTTTGTTCTTTTTGTATAGAGTATTGCCATAGTTTCATAAAAAGTTTCATAAATTCTTCATCTCTGCAGCTCCCAGTATCGCTAGCCAGCTAGTGGAGTTATGAGAGCTGCAGTTCAAAACCAGAAATTTTGCAAGCTCCAGATTAATTCCTGTAGTCTGCAAAAAATTCAGACTTTAACGAATCTGCTAGTCATAAGACGTCTTGCAGAAGTTGCCATAAGAGTACAGCTGCCCTGTCCCTAGACACCAGCAAAGAGGTTATGTAAGGACAAGACAGAACATTTTGGGTTTGGCAGTAACTTGGGTTGCAAGTTTCTTGAGAGCAACAGTTCCCCACCCCAGGGATGCATCCATTTGCAAGAGGTCGAGCGAGGGCTTGGAAGAACGCGAAGACGTGAGGAGTAGTAAGAAGCACGTTCCAGTGGCTTGGAAGCAAAAGATTGAAAGAGCTAGACTTGGATGAGGACGAGACAGGCTGGGTCAGAAGAGGGTGATTAGGGAATGCAGGGAAGAGGTAAATGTTATAAACAAAGAATAGAGTGAGAAAGGTTAATTATCTGGCTAACAGCAGAAAATGATCTTACTTCAGTGTTTTTACTCCTGTGGTTTAATTTTTCATCCTCATGAGTTTATTTTGCTCATGAGATGTCCTCTACCTTTAATCATTTACCCAACAACATCCTAGTTAGTCTTGTGGATACTCTTGCATCGTCTCTCAATGCAAATCCAAAGCAACCCACCAACTCCCTCCCAAGTTCTGCCTCTGCCCTTTGTCTTTAGCACTGAACTACTGAATCTTGGCCTCCCACCAACTGAGGAATAATTTTTCATATGCCAGATACTCAGTGGTGTCATTTATAGGGTCAGATCCAGGATTTATTCTGAAGTTGTTGGCCGTTGCCTTTCTCTGAGGATGGGAGAAGAATGTGACTTGCCCAAGGTCACCCAGTGGGTTTCCAGGACTCAGAGGGGACTTGAACCCTGTTCTCCCAGAGTCTTAGTACAAGACTCAAACTATTAGACTATTCCCTGCTGCCTCCAAGGAAATAATTCATTGTTGTTGTTACGTGCCTTCAAATCAGCTCTGCTCTCCAGGGAGCCTGCTATAGAGTTTTCTTGGCAATATTTATTCAGAAGAGGCTTGCCCTTGCCTTCCTCTGAGGCTGAGAGAGTGTGACTTGCTCAAGATCTCCCAGTGGGTTTCCTTGGCTAAGTGGAGATTCATAACCTGGTCTCCTAGAGTGCTAGTCCAACACCCAGACCACAACACCACAGCACAACAGCTTACGTGCTACAAACTACCTGGCCTCAAACTAAAAGTCAGGCCTCACACTACAGGCTTTGTTATCACATACCTTCAAGTCAACTTCAGCTTATGGCAACCCTGTCAGAAGATTTCTTCAGAGGAGATTTGCCATTGCCTTCCTTGGGCTGGGAGAATATGGCTTGGGCTAGATCGCTCAGTGGGTTTCCATGGCTGAAGAAATATTTGAACTCTGGTCTCCTGGCATCTTGCTCTGCTGCCTCCGTCAAATCCATTTTGGCTCTAGAGGGGATTGTTCACAGAGAGTGGCATCATGCCCTCCAAACTCACCCTATCCTCGTGCCTCTTCACACTTTATTTTCTGTTCTGCTTTGCAGATGAGTGAAAAATATGGACCGATCTTCACGGTGTATTTCGGCTCAGACCAGGTGGTAGTTCTCTATGGCTACGACTTAGTGAAGAAGATTCTAGTAGACAGTGGAGATGAACTCCTTGACCGAGGCAGCTTCCCATCTGCAGATAAGACCAACAGAGGACTAGGTATTGTCTGTCATAGAAAGCAAGGTGCTGTTTGTTTTGTCTTCTCACCAGGCTGATTACTTGTGGGAGAAGTTGCCAAGCGACGTGGCATTGGGGTGCCACCTTCCACTGATGGCACCCAACTGTATATCTCCTTTCCATCTGACTCCAAAGAAGCAGTTTCAGTAGTAAACCAGGGTCTATTGTCAGTAATGGACTAGATGAAGACAGATAAGCCTCAAAGGCCCCTCACTAAACTGCAATCTCTAGGATTCCATAGGATGTTGAAAGTGGAATAATAGCACTATAACGGCCTAGTGCAGAAATGGCCTTGGACTTTGTGCTACAGAGGCTATAGACCTACAGCTGAATGTTGGCGTAGATTCTGAGAAGAAATCAACTTTAGTAGCTGGCACAGCTCAGTTCATAACGTCACACAACAGGTGTGTAGCTATGGAAAGGGCACAATGAGGGCATTGCCCGTCCCTATCTAAGAATTCTAGTCTCCAGATTTCTAACATTGAAGGGACTGAGGCAATGAAAATGGTTCCACATCTTGGACTCTTCTCTCTGCTGTGTCCTCACTCCCCTCTTCCTTTTCTTTGGATGCCTAAACTTTGTCTCTACCTGCCCAACTGAAGCATTTGAAGTTATTGCCATTCCAGAAATCTGGAGATGGAAGGAAAATTTCATTGGGGAGCAGAACTTTTGTGGGGGACAATGCCCACATTTTGATCCCTGCCCCCATGGCTGCACCTCTGTTCACAGTGTGAATCTGTTCACAATGTGAACGGCATCTCTCTCATATGTAACCAGAGAAGCCGCTGTGCTCGTCATGACATTTTCTCCAACTGTTTTCTCCAGGTCTTCTCATGGGCAACGGTAATCGTTGGCTCCAGATGCGCCGTTTCTCCCTCACAACCATGAGGAACTTTGGAATGGGGAAGAAAAGCATTGAGGAACGGATCCAGGAGGAGGCAGAGTACTTGATGAAGGAGCTCAGAGCCACTAAGGGTATGCACTGGGGGAAAAAACAGTTCTGCAGGGTTAGTGGTTTCCTTATGTATCCATGGTGAAAACTAGCTCTGTGTTTGCACAGTTCTCATAAGCACTGGGGGCCGGGGATATGGGTCACTTGCACACTTTGATTTTTGTTATTTACTTGTGCACTATATAACCCTTTGGAGTCCATCTTCCACCAATTTTGGTCTGGAGGCATGGCACCCAACCGCATATCCCTGTATATCCAGTCGTGAAGGATTTGACCACTGACTGAGGGATGACTGAGGGATGAATCTGGGTATAATTTGAGGGCCCCCTACTACCGTTGACCATGACCATGCGCAAGGAAGATGGTGAATTAATAACAGGAGGAAGAAAAAAGGCAGAGCTCCTCAACACCTTCTTCGCCTCAGTTTTTTCCCAAAAGGATAAAAACACGCAACCTGGTGGTTGGGGAGCAGGTGAGGAAGTGGGGGAAATGCAGCACAGAATAGGTAGAGAGGTAGTACAGGAATACCTGGCCACACTGGATGAATTCAAGTCTCCAGGGCCAGATGAATTGCATCCTAGGATTTTAAAAGAACTAGCAGAGGTCATTGCGGAACCTCTTGCTATAATCTTTGAAAACTCTTGGCGGACCGGAGAAGTTCTGGCAGACTGGAGGAGGGCAAATGTTGTCCCCATCTTCAAGAAGGGAAAAAAAGAGGACCCAAATAATTATCGCCCAGTCAGCCTGACATCAGTACCTGGAAAGATCCTGGAGCGGATCATCAAACAGTCAGTTTCTAATTACTTAGAAAACAATGCCGTAATTACGAAAAGTCAACATGGATTTCTCAAAAATAGGTCATGCCAGACTAATCTTATCTCTTTTTATGATAGAGTTACTTGCTTGATAGATGAAGGGAATGCTGTGGACGTAGTATATCTTGATTTCAGTAAGGCCTTTGACAAAGTTCCCCATGACATTCTTGCAAAGAAGCTAGTAAGATGTGGGCTGGACAGGGCTACTGTCAGGTGGATTTGTAACTGGTTGACTGACCGTACCCAAAGGGTGGTCACCAATGGCAGATTCTCATCCTGGAGAGAAGTGACTAGCGGGGTGCCACAGGGTTCTGTCCTGGGCCCGGTACTGTTCAATATCTTCATTAATGACTTGGATGAAGGAATAGAGAGCACGCTGATCAAATTTGCAGATGACACCAAATTGGGAGGGGTTGCTAATACGCCTGATGACAGGATCAAAATTCAAAAGGACCTGGACAGATTGGAGAGCTGGGCCAAGGCCAACAAAATGAATTTCAACAGAGAGAAACGTAAGGTCCTCCACTTAGGCAGAAAAAATGGTATGCAGAAATATAGGATGGGGGACACGTGGCTGGCTAACAGTACGTGTGAAAGGGATCTAGGAGTCTTCATAGACCACAAGCTGAACATGAGTCAGCAGTGTGATGCGGCAGCCAAGAAGGCCAACGCAATTCTTGGTTGCATCAACAGGAGTATGGTGTCTAGATCGAGGGAAGTATTGGTACCACTCTATTCTGCATTGGTTAGACCTCATCTTGAATACTGTGTCCAGTTCTGGGCACCCCAATTCAAGAAGGATATGGATAAACTGGAGCAGGTCCAGAGGAGGGCAACCAAAATGGTGAGGGGCCTGGAAGCCATGCCCTATGAGGACAGACTTAGAGAGCTGGGTATGTTTAGTCTGCACAAGAGAAGGTTGAGAGGGGACATGATAGCCATATTTAAATATTTGAAGGGATGTCATGTCGAGGAGGGAGTGGGCTTGTTTTCTCCTGCTCTTGAGACCAGGACAAGGAGCAATGGATGCAAGCTGCAGGAGGGGAGATTCCGCCTGAACTTCAGGAGGAATTTCCTGACAGTCAGGGCTGTCCGGCAGTGGAATGTGCTGCCACGGAGTGTGGTGGAGTCTCCTTCTTTGGAGGTTTTTAAGCGGAGGCTGGATGGCCTTCTGTCGGGAATGCTTTGAGGGTTTTCCTGCATGGCAGGGGGTTGGACTGGATGGCCCTTGTGGTCTCTTCCAACTCTACATTTCTATGATTCTATGAGGGGTCCTGGGCAAAAGGGCTGGAAGGCTTGTCTACTGTGTCCCATCTGCTCCATCATTTGCCACCAGTAAAACTGATGCAATAGCAGTAATGCGTGCCAGAGTTCTGCACCAAAAGAACTCTTGGGGAAGCCTGGAACAACACCCAGTTCTGGAAAAGAAGACTCTACACATTAATTTAGCACAGAGGTGGGAATCTACAGCTTTCCAAATGTGGTTGAAGTTCAACCATCCCTAAGACAGCATAACCACAGGAGAGGAACGCTGTGAGTTGCAGTCCAACAAGAGCTGCAGGAAAACATGATTCCCACCTCCAATTTAATTCATGATTGGCCAAAAATTCAGGCTTGCCAAGTTGGAGACTGCAATTTTCAAATATTTGGGAGCCGTGAGATGCAGACAACCCTCACCTGAGCAAAATTGCCCCTGGTTTCCAAGAGTTGCATGTGCCTGTCCTCAACTGGGATGTGACCTTGGAGAGCCTCCCTTTGCTTTCCTTCCCTAGGTCAGCCCTTCAACCCAGCCATGGTTTTCAGCTGTGCCACTGCCAATATTGTCAGTCACATCCTCCTGGGAGAACGGTTCGATTACCAGGACCAGGAATATTGCCGGATTGTCCGCTTGCTCATGGAGAGCTTGAGGCTGGAGAGCTCCATTGCAGGACAGGTGAGGAGCATCTCGGAAAGAAGGAAGGCAAAGGCCTCCACATTGGTTCTGTGCTGGGAAGGATAGCAGTGGGATATTAAGGGACTGGTTGGGCTATGGACAGTGAGTTGGAAAGCTGTGTCTCTTTTGTGGTAGGCACTCATCTTCTGTTCAAGGTGGTGTTCAGGGTGGTGAACGCTCTGGAAATGGCACCTGGGATTCAAAGGAACAAGCATGGGAACAACCAGGCCAGATCTGGGTCAAATGCAGGGGGTCTGTCCAGCAGCTGGGCATGAAAGGCAGGCAGCTTATGGTCCAAAGCCAAGCAGGGAGTAGTTGAAGAGAACAATCCAAGAAGCAAGATAAAGCACAGGACATGAGAGAGTAAGGAATATCACACAAGGCCAAATGGAGATTGTGGAGGTGTTGTTTTGCAGCAGAGAGTTGCTAATTTACAGCCAGTTGTAAATCAACACATCCAGCCTCATTGTCCCAGTGCTTCTTGTTAAAGCATTGCCAAGGAATATCTTCCTCCTTTATGCTGCTGCTTTAAGCTCCAGTGCTCAGAAGGATGTAGCACTCCTCAGTTCTGCTCTTCAGAGTCCACGTGGGATGTCCCAGGCTCTGCTTCCAGGGCAGGGCTGTCAGCCTCTTCTGGCTCTGCCAGGGCTCTGCCACATGGACTCCCCCTTTGCCCATCACAGGAAGCCTCCACCAGGTAGGATGTGACATTAGATAGTGTTGCATTTGGTGACTTCACTACGCTATGCTGGCGAAAAGTGAAAGTGAAAAGTGGAGAGGGTTCCTGTAACTCTTAACAGTTGCAGAGAAGAGGGGATTTCAGCAAGTGTTGCTCATTACCTGGTTGCATGACGAGCAGCACTTATTGAAATTCAGTCTTCAACACACAACCCTTCCTAGTTTTCAGTGTAGCAAGCTTAGAATTGAAGAATCCTAGAGCTGGAAGAGACCCCAAAGGGCAATCTAGTCCAACCCCCTTCTGCCACGCAGAAAGATGCAATCAGAGCCCCCCGGGACAGATGGCCATTCAGCCTCTCTTTAAAAACCTCAAAAGAAGGAGGAGACTCCACCACACTCCACAGAGGCAGCAGCAGATTCCACTGTTGAGATGCTCTTACTGTCAGGAAGTTCCTCCTAATGTTTAGGTGGAATCTTTTTTTATCGTTTGAATTCATTGCTCTGTTCTCTAGTCTCTGGAGCAGCAGAGAACAAGCTACTGGCAACTCTACTTTTTCCAAGATCATAGAGCAATGGCCGGTGCTCACTCCTCTCTCTGCCAGCCCCCTGCAACAGCAACAGCTGCAATGCGGCCATGCCCACAACGGAAAAAACACACATCATGCCTGCTAAAGTGTGTTGCCTAGGACCAGGATCGGAAAAATTCCAATTCTGGACTACAGCTCCCAGAATCCCTGACCCAGCCAGTACAGCCACTCTGCATATTAGGCAGATATGAAGCCTGGGAGGCCTAGTGGGTTTTATTCCATTTGCACCTGTACTGTGATTGGAATTGTTTCAAATTGTTTTAACCCGTTTTAAATTGTCCGGATTTAAGTGACAAATCATTTAATACATTTTTTTACTTTAAAAATTACTGTTGTAATGAAGAGATCTCAGCTTGAGGAGATGCTCCAAGAGGTCATTTTTCAGTCAGATTCTCTCCACTTACAACAGAAAGCAACCTCACAAAGCTTCACCACAGTGTTCAACACAAACATCTTTCCTTCCCTCTCTTTCTCTGCCCTTCAGCTCTACAACGTCTTCCCCAAGATCATGGACTACTTGCCTGGCCCTCACCAGACGTTCTTCACAAACCTTGCTGAAGCCCAAGCCTTCGTAGCCCGGAAAATCAGAAGTCATGAGAAGACTCTGGACCCCAGCAGTGGTCCAAGGGACTTCATAGATGCCTTCCTGTTCAAAATGGAGCAGGTGAGAGGTGGAGGAGCCAATGTGGTAGAACAGCTAGAGCAAAGGCTGCCAGTTTGGAGACCTAGGGATGGGCCCTGGTGGGGTCATTAAGCATTGTTCATTAAGTATTAACCATAATAGCTCATAGCTTATCATGCAAACACACACACACACACAGAAAACAGATTTTCCTGTTTGGAAACTAAGGCCATTTCCGCACCACACTGTTATAGCGCTATTATTCCACTGTTAACATCCTATGGAATCCTGGGGTTGCAGTTTAGGGAGAGGCCTAAAAGGTCCCTCCTTAAACTGCAAACCCCAGGATTCCATATTGATGTTGAAAGTGGAACCATAGCGCTGTAACAGTCTAGTGCGGAAATGGCCTGGGTCTTGGGGAGACCTGAGTTTGACTCCCTGCTCAGCCATGACAACCCACTGGGTAACACTGGGCACATCACAGTCTCTCAGCCTCAGAGGAAGGCAAAAGCAAACCCCCTTGGAAGAAATCCGGCCAAGAAAACTGAGCCAATGTATGATAGTGTTGGACTAGGATTCTGGGTCCAAATCACTACTAAGATATGGACACCCTCGGGGTGACCTTGCAGAAGTCACACTCTCTCAGACTCAGAGAAAGTCAAAGGCAAACGCCCCTAAATAAACCTTGCCAAAAAAAACTCTAGAAGGGGGGGTGCCGAAAGTCTGAGTCAGCTTGAAGGCACAGAACAACAGCAGCAGCAACAAAGCCCATGAAGGAACGCAGCACAAATAAGGGGGCTGACCCCTCAACTCTGGTCTTGGGTTTCTTCCTCCATCAAGTCCAACCCAACAAGAGAGATACCAGCAATGAAGCAGCCAGACTACCAGCGTCTGTCCATCTCCTTGTCCCGTCCGCTGCTGTGCTACAGACACTCAAAGGAGAGCCCGAAGTGCTTCCGTGGCGTTGTTGGACCGCTTTTGGGTTCATTCTTTGATGGGGCAGTGGGGAGATGTTTACTCCCACTGTTGGAACAGACTTGGAAGACTGTAGATTTCATGTTAAGCCCTGGCTTTATTTTTGGTGAGTACAATTGCCAGATTGAACACTTGGGAGGGTTCCTGTCCCTTTAATGGCTGTGTGGAAGAGAGAATTTGGTTGCATGACAAGCAACAGCTGCTGAAATTCGCTTTTCGACGCAACCATTCAAAGTACAGAAGCCTTCTCAATTTTAAAATCTGACAACTCTATGCAATAAAGTTTGGAAATGTTTATTTAGATGGCTACATCCCCAGAATTCCCAGCAAGATGCTTCCAGAAGCTGTAGTCCAAAAAAGTCATGTTTCCTTCCAGTTATGGTCCTTCCAGCTGGCCCCTTAAGTTGTGGAAGCTGGTTTCACCTTTGTTCTCCCCATTCCCAGGAGAAGAACAACCCCAAGACAGAATTTACCAGAGACAACCTGATGATGACTGTTTACGATATCTTCTTTGCTGGGACGGAAACCACCAGCACCAGCCTGAGATACATCCTGATGGTCCTCGTGGAACATCCGGCGGTGCAAGGTTCCCCGTCCATTCATTAAACTCACCTTCTTGATCTTTGCTTGAACAAACTGTGTGTCTGTGTGCATGTGTGTTTACTGGGTGCTTCAACCTGTTGAATCGTGTTTTCTGTATTTCTGGCTCAACGCCTTTCTTTTGCTTATTTATTTACTGTCTTCTCCTCTCTGCCTACAAAAATAACTCCAGGGCTAGCTTAAAATATACTTGACTCTCCTTTTTATTCTGAAAAGCACTCCCATAGGATAGTCAATGCTAGGAGATTTTTGTGCCTAATCACAGATTTGGATCAGAGAATTTGGCATCCATTCATGCCAGTTGGCATGCTGCCAGCGACACGTACCAGCCTAACACTGCCGGATGTCTTTTTGGAGTCATTGTGGAGGAAGGAACCCACCACCTCCTTTGCAAAACAACCTCCACTCCCTTGAAAGTCACCTGTTGCCTGTGGGCCACCTGCCCAATATGCGCATGCAGGGCCGGGCGGAAATGAAGCAGAGAAGCATCTGGCTGTGCCCCTGTGGCTGGATGCACAACGGCAACGTCACCCTTTGGGATCTCTCGAGAATCCCAGACAGGAAGTCCCAGAGGATACCTTCTTTGTTCTGCATCAAGCTACACGAGTGGGTGGCCAAAGTGTGGCCCCTGGATTCCACTTCTGTAGCCTCCGAAGCCCTCCCCACCCCTCCATATCCCCAAGGCTCCCCATTGAATAAAATTGGTGCAATATTAAGACAAGTATGTTAAAACCACACAATTCCCCCCAAATGTGTGGAAACACACAAAATTCCCTGCAGCACCTCCACAAACACCTCCAGGGCCTATCCTATCCCCTAAGTACCTCCATTTTCTTCTGTAATCCCTCTCAAAATGGAAACAGGAAGTTATGTAACATCACTTCCTGTTGCCATTTTGAGAGGGATTGGGACTTGCTGTGGAGAATGCAGCCCACTGGGAGTCAGGGGTGGGTGCAACTGACCCTTATCTCCCACACAGTTGCCCACCTCTGAGCTGTGGGGCATAGTGGGATGCTCTTCCACCGCCACCACTCCCATCCACTAAACGGCTGTGTGCGGAGTCCCCGTGGGGAACAGGCAAGCGCTGCAAGCAGGGAGAAGGGATACGGAGGGGGTGATGTCTATGTGCAACGCTGAAGTCCATCTTCCTATGCAAGATCTTGACCGTAGGTTAATTTCCCGGGGAGGGGGGACTTGTATCAGTTGAGGCTGTATTGCCACCGTACCAGCGGCAACATCTCTCCTCTCTCCCCACGCAGGAAGGTAAAGAGTATTTAGAATGTTGGTCATCCTCAACAAGAAATGGTCTCCCAATATAACAATAAACCTCATGGAGAAAACAAATGTTTTCCCTTTACTGGGGCCATTTCTGCACTAAACTGTTATAGCGCTATGATTCCAGTTTCAACATGCTATCGAATCCTGGGGTTTGCAGTTTCAGGAGGGGCCACCTGGCTCCTCCCGAAACTGCAAACTCCAGGATTCCATGGGATGTTGAAAATAGAATCATAGCACTATAACAGTCCGGTGTGGAAATGGCCTGGGTGAGATTCCAAGAAGATTTGTGTGTATTTCATAATATTTTATTTGCATCTGCAAAAATTTCATTTGCAAGAGAAAAAAAAACAGCAGCTGGAATTCTTTTGGTGTCTTACACAGGCATAAATTCCCCTACGGGAGGGCTTGTATATCTTTGTCTGTTACAAAACATCTGCATTCAGTCCATGACTGTGGAAGTGGAGTAGTCCATGCAGTGCCATTGCTTGCACATGTGCTATGTGCATGCCAGGAGGGTCACCCATGGAGATCTACATGCGCATTTGCTCACACATTCTGTGGCATAAAGTTGCAATTTGCTCATGAGGCCATCTTGCTCCCCTTCTAAACAGTTCCATGAGCATAATGTTAAGTTCCGTCTCCTCCATCCACAGTCCTGGCCACTGTATTTTGTGTAAGATAGGACTTTTTATGCCCCAAATAGGGAGAAATGGAAAGAGAAAAACTATTCTGGTCTTTGCACTTTCACTCAGGATAAAACCTCTTCTAGCAGTCCAAAAATGCTGATGGGTTACCCCAAACAGGTTGGAACCTCATTACTCAGCAATGATGAGCTAATAGTCTTTGCATTCCTAATATTAATGGGGGAAATAGAGAGATCTGCCTTTCCTTTTAGTGTTATCTTGCTGAATGCATTTAACGCCCTGTTTTTGACTCCACTTCCAGCAAAGATCCACGAGGAAATAGACCACGTGATTGGGCGGGAACGGCCACCCGCCATGAAGGACCGGCTTGAGATGCCTTTCACGGAAGCCGCCATCCACGAAGCCCAGAGGTTTCATTCCCTCATCCCCTTGGGATTCACGCGTTTGGTGAAAAAGGACATGCAATTGGGAGGATTTAACATCCCAAAGGTATCTGGGGTTTTCATAGGAGGCCAAGAGATGCTCCAGCTTTAGGAGGATCTGCCAAATCTTTCTTCTGAGGATTCATCAAGACACACTTAGTGAGAAATAGAGTAAAATTAATGGTGGGGAGGGGAACAGGCCACAATTTTATATTGTGGTCTTGGTTGTATAACTTTATGCAAACTTAGCTATGTAACAAAGGCAATCAGAACCCTCCTAGTGAATTGCACAGAAGTACATTGGCATAACCGAACAGACTACCAGTATCATACACAGTAGTAGCCATGCCTGATCTCAATCACAGAGTCATAGACTCATAGAACCCAAAAGTTGGAAGAGACCCCAAAGGTCCATCCAGTGTCAAAGCCCTCACTTCGACAGATGGCCAGCCAGCCTCTGGTTAAAAACCTCCCAAGAAGGAGGAGACTCCAACACACTGCCTGTGGTCTGTCTGCTAGAAAGTATTCTGCTCAATAGTCTTCTACCTCTATGCACATGATCCCACAACTTTTGTCATGTTGAAATAAGATTTTGGAACCTTGAAGATGAATAATGACGCTGCCACTTATCTCTGTTTGCTTTCTTCTGACAGGGAGCTACTCTCTATCCCATCCTGAGCTCTGCGCTGCATGACCCCAAGCAATTCAAAAACCCATACCAGTTTGACCCAGGACATTTCCTAGATGAAAAAGGAGAATTCAAGAAAAATGGAGCTGACATGCCTTTCTCTGCAGGTCTGAGGGACGGCTGGGTGGGCATCTTTTGGGAATAATTTTGCACAAGGGTGGACAACCGGATTGGAAATAGAGGCCAATTTTTACCCTGTCATCCACATCAGAGAATGGTGCTGAATAAGAAGTAACATTGCATCACTTCTTGTTCCCATTTTCAGCCAATCTGCAGCCAAAAACACAAATTAGGAGTTCTGGGGCAAACCTATGCTTAATTTGCGTGAGGCTTTGCTGGGTTTGGAGGGGGAAAAGTTGCTGAAAAGTTGCACATATATCTGCATGCATATATGTATGTGTGTATGTGTATGTGTATATGTATGTATGTATGTATATATATATGTATATGTATATCTCCCATAGCTTCTCAGATGGTGGTCTCTCGACCACTGGGGGCATATAAGATCCATGCAGGTGGTCCACTGTCCAGCATGTCTTTATTTGGCAGTCTTGGTCCTGCTTTTCTGATAACGGAGGCCAATGATGTTTGCGAGCTGGGTAGATTTTCAAGCAGCCTAACAACAGCCCGGTCTAGCGTCCATGATTTCCATAAGGCGGGTGTGGCAGATCCCTTTGCCCAGGCTGGCCCCACAGTTCCACCCTTAGGAATCTTGCCACTCAGCCTGCCCTTGTTTCCCCACTTAACCCCTCCTTGGATTGGGTTTCTGGACCTCAGGGTGACCCCTTAAATGGGGACCTGTGGGTGCCGTGTTGGGATGCACGGCCTGACTCCAAAGCAACCTTGATTGAGACAGCCAGAGGCAGTTGTAAAACAACCACAATAAATAGGTTTATTAAACACAGTAGGAATATATATTGATCTCTAATATTCTATTATTTTAGGCTTTCCAAAACCATAGCTAGTTCTCCCTTCTGACTGGCTACATGGTTCCTACTCAGTCCAACTCTGTCTGGCAAATCCACCCTTCTCTTCAAATCCAAAACCCTGTCTGGCCTCACAGAGGCACCCTTCTGCTTTTGTTATATCCCGTAGGTCACAGCCTCCCCAGGTGGCCGCATTCAAGCCAGGCCTGCCCTGCTTCTCCTTCACTACAGGGTTGGTGCAACCTCTTAACTAGTTCCCAAACTTTCCCCAGTTACCTGGAGCAGGGCTGTGCAAACTGCAGCCCTTAGGCCACCTAGAACCCTTAGACTCCCCTTTCGTGGGGAGTCTAACTTAAAAAAAAGGATCAGTTTAATTCTGGGGCAACGTTTACTCCAAAATCATACAGACCCCTCCCTGCAAACATGTGGAAGACATGTGGAAAATATCCCCACCTAGCCCTCTCTTCCACAAACACACCAGAAACCTCCAAAAATCTCTGTTTTCCTCAGCAGCCCCTTCTCAGAATGGTGACAGGAAATGTCCTGACATACTTGAGACTCCTGCGGGAAAATACAGTTTTCTCCCTGAAGTCACAGGTCCTTCTGCTTCCATCTGCTACAGGGAAGAGGAACTGTCTAGGGGAAGGATTGGCACGGACGCAGCTCTTCATATACGTTACAACGATTCTGCAGAGCTTCTGCCTCAAGCACCCCCCGGGAGTCACCAAAATCAACCTCATTCCGGACGTCAGTGGCTTTGGGAACATCCCGCACCAAGTCGAGTTCTGCTTCTGCCCACGCTAAGCGGCTGAGTCGGCACTCTCACCCGCAGCTCATTCAGCTTCCGTTCATTCCTTTTTTTGATTTTGTTTTAATTCAACAAAACATATGAAGAAGACAGTATTGATCAGCATACAGAAAGATCAGCTGGAGATCCCTTTAACTGTTCCAACTCCAAATCCTATGGGATCCTGGGACTTGTAGTTTGCAAACACCAGCATGATGTTGTGGTTTGAGTGTTAAGGACTAGGGCCATTTCTGCACTAGACTCTTATAGCGCTATTATTCCAGTTTCAACATCCTATGGAATCCTGGGGTTTGCAGTTTAGGGAGGGGCCTTTGAGGGTTGCTTCATGGGGGCCTTTGAGGCCCCTCCCTAAACTGCAAACCCCAGAATTCCATAAGATGTTGAAAGTGGAATAATAGCAGTGTAACAGTATAGTGCGGAAATGGCCAAAGCCATCTAAGGCTCTCTTCCCCCTTTTATTTCTTAAGGACATGTAGCAAGTAGAATCGTATTGTGATTTATAAATCAGAAGGTGGCTAATATCAAGATGATCCTCATGTTTCTGTTTAAATGATCTGTATAAAACCTTTTGGATGCTGGGTTCTGCAGTATAGCCATTCCCATGATCTCCCACAATTCAGAAGAGGGGGTAGAGAGACATGCTCACACCCCATCCATCAAGGAGGAAAAATTAATGTAGGCTTGTATTTCTACAGAATGATGCCCAATTCGGTCAGCTTCTGCAGCAACAAATACAGAACCAGCCTGCACTGAACTTCGATGAAATGTTTTGTGATTCAACAAGACAATTACATTTAAACAAAAAGGCTTTGCAAAATGACAGGACTGTAACAAATGTGAAAGGCATAACCAATCATTCAGAGCATAATAAATCTCCAAGCACGGGTGATACTAACAAATAACTCTTCTAAGAAATTTTCTTCTACTTTTCTTGATGAGATGGTACAGAACAACAGTAATGCCTAGTGGAAGGAAACTGGAAGAGGCTTGTATGGAAAAAAAAAGGCTTGGGAATGTTACTTTTTTTAACCACAACTTGCAGAACTCCCCTCCCAGCCCATCAACAATGCTGGCTAGGTGCTTATAGGATATGTAGTAAAAAGTAACTTTTCCATACTCTTCAGATCATTCTAAATGGGGTGGACGGAGTCCTTTATCTGAAAAAGGATGCGTGCCTCATGCAAAGGAGATCCCAGGTTCAAACATTTTCAGATAAGGCTAGGAAAGATTGATTCTGAGGACCCTGGAGAGCTGTTGCAAATCAGCAAGAGCATCCACACTGCCCAGTTATAGCAGTTTGATTCCCCGTTTAACTGCCACAGTTCAATCCTGTGGAATAGTCTGAGTGAGGCTCTTAAAATCCCAAGGGCCACAGCTAGGAGAGTTCTTTAGAGAGGAATTTTAAAAACTACAAATCCCAAGACTCCATAGGGCAGAGCAAGACCTGCTATAGTAGGTTCAAACTGATATAATTGCATGGTGTGCATGCCCAAAAGTTTAGCCATGGGCAGCTATATGTTGAATGGGGCCAAATTTTGCACCAGCAGATCTCGCACACTGTTTATTCCTATTTTCAGCTGAATTCCAGATGAAGAAAGCATTTCCCCACAACTGTCCCCATCCGGCTGGGACAGCCCAAGTTAACCCTCTCCTGCCCCACCCTTTCAGCTGCCTTTAAAATGCCCCACTTCTCTCTCTTTCTACCCCTTTCCCACCTTGCTTCATTTGCTGCCAACTGGGTTCAAAGTGAAGAAGTAGTTTCCACTTAATTATTAATTAATTAATTAATTAAAGCAAATGGCTGCAGACTCTCCTAGTTTGTCTGTTTTTCCTCACTCGTAATTTGGGCCATTTGACCACTCGGCCACACGTGTCCCAGTTCTCATCTCTGAAATGTTGGAGGGTAGCAGAAAGGCTTGGGGGTGCTGGGGGAAAAACAGCAAACTCTTGTTTTTTTTAATGTTGGGGTTCCCAGGGGCTTCGGGGGACTGTCGGAGGGCCAGGAAAGCTGGCTTTGTGGCCCGTGGCCCTATAGAAAGGACTGATCTCAGTGGAATGGTGGCTGCGATTTTAAAAAGACGGAAAGCTCTTTAAAATGGCAGTTAAAACAATGCAGCACCGCCCTCGCCCATTCTTTGATACGGTAACTTTCCACTCCAACAAAGCCGGTTGAGCTTCAGAACCTTGCCATGCTTTTTAAAATACTTTTCAGTTGGCCCAATAAAAGGCGTCTCTGTTTCGCAGATTTTAGATGTTGTTGTGTTTTCCTATCAGTCCGGAGATGCTTGGCAAAGACCCCTTAACTTCAGAAAAAAGAGCATTTGACAGATTTAAGGTGGGAGATGTGGAATTTTATTATACACAGAAGCCTTTTGGCACATACCTACGCAAGAGGTAGAAGAGAAGGAGAAGAAGAGGAACGCTGGACCCCCAAAGCTGAGCTTCTAGTAATCTTTGCTGTGCAGCGGTTGCCTTGAGCGTGGTGGGGCGGTGATCATTTCAGCATCCGTTTTGTCTGGAATTCTCTTACCCCCAAAACCGCAGAGCTCTTAAGGCGATGCTCACCCCATGTTTCTTCAGAAAACCTTTTGCTTTCCTCCAGAATCTTCCCCGGGTGATCCGACTCAGCTGGACCAGGAGCGGGGGGGCAATGAGTGAGTGAGAGAGTGAGCGAGCGAGCGAGCGAGCGAGAAAGGCAGCCATTTCATGTGTTTATTCATCGCCTCTCCATCTGACCCTTCGCCCCAAAGTCTACCAAAGATGCCTATCAGCATCACTTATTTATACGGCATAATCTAGGTCAATGGTGCTTTACAAGTAAAACAACCAAAAACAGGGGGTCCTGCCAAGGATGTACAGTATAAAACATATGTATATACAGAATGGTGGGGGAGGAAGGAAGGAATAACACAACTATAGCATACAGTTGTAAAACACATTATCCAGATAAATACAAAAAATACAGTGTAATAGAAAGCAAACTGACAAGGACAGGTAATCAAAATATGAAGGTCTGATGAAGCAGATTTAGGCCATTTCTGCACTGCACTCTTATTGTGTGATTGTTCCACTTTCAACATCCTATGGAATCGTGGGGTTTGCAGTTCAGGGAGGGGCCAGCCAGATTCCATAGGATGTTGAAAGCGGAATAATCGTGCTGTAAGAGTGTAGTGTGGAGATGGCCTTAGTCTATGAAAGCTTATGTGACCAACTTCTTTCTCTCAGACTCAAAGGTCGCAAGTAGCATGGCATTCCCCGCCTCAAGGCTTGCAAAGAAATTTAAGGCATGACACACAAGGAACAAGGGATGAGGAGGGAAGAGGGGGAAAAGAGTTCAGGTGCCATTTCTCATATGTAAAGCGTGTGGGTATGAGAGAGAAAGGAGGGGGCCCACGTGTCATTTCATCAGGATAACACTCCACATTTTAATACGCTTCACATTTAGCAGCTCCTAATGCGATCCATTCACTGCTTTTCCACTGCAAGATACATTTGGAACTGCTGTTGACTTTCCATCACTTGCTGGGGTATAGCAGCAGCTTGGCATGTGCCCAGACCGCTGCACTGAGCATAAAGGAACTGGGCTTCCACAAAAGGGGACAACAGCTTAGAGCAGTGGTTCTCAACCTGTGGGTCCCCAGATGTTCATGGACTTCAGCTCCCAGAAGCCCCAGCCACTATGGTCAATGCTCAGGGCTTCTGGGAGCTGAAGTCCACGAACATCTGGGGACCCACAGGTTGAGAACCACTGGCTTAGAGCATCATCAACATAATTATTAGCATTAGTTTTAGTACTGGGACACAAGATGGTTCACAATTTAATAGAACAATACAGTTAAAATATGCAGAAAGTTAATATTAAAATAGAATTAAACTATTTTAATTGTTTTCAATTAATCTGTTTTCATACTAATTGTGTGAAAATAATTACACCACAGAAAAAGTATAAAATGCAATTTTAAAAGATTCTTTAAAATCTCTTAAAAACAGCAGTTAAAACAATACAGCACTCCCCTAGCCCCTTCTTTAATAACTTTCTGTTTTGAAAGCAGAATAATAAGGTTTTAGTCTTCTGCCAGAAGGACAGCAGGGACGGAGCCGTTCTGGCCTCCCTGGAAAGGCAGTTCCGGCGTCCAGGGGTGGCCACCAAAAAGGCCCTCCCTTGCATTTCCGCCAACCGTGCTTTCAATGGTGGTGGGACTGAGAGAGGGGCCACTCCTGGGTTACTATAAGTGGTGGCAGTGGGGTCGAGGGCAAGTTGTCCCTCCCCAAGACCCCCAGTGTGATAGATGCTGCTGCTGTGATTGAGGAGCAACTGACTGTGCCTGGGACCGAGCCAGTGAGTGGGATAGAGGATGCCTCCGAGATCGAGGAGCAACTGACTGGGCCAAGGACTGGGCCAGTGAGTGAGCAAGTCAACCTGCAAACATCCCCTGCGCTGGAAGGTCAAGCAGAGACAGAGTTGCCCCGGCCAGCTCATGACGGAGAGGGAACCAGCAGTGATGCAGAGGAGTGGCAGCCACCTGTGCCCATCAGCCCTCAACCACAAAGAAGGCTGAAATGGGCTGCTCAGAGGGAGGCTGCATGGACTAGGTTGAAGAAACAATAACACGCAGCACCTGCTCACAGTGGCTATCTAAGGCCCTTTTCACATGGAGCTAATAAAACGGTGTAGGGTGACCTCAACTGGAGGTCGTCCACACCTTGGAGTGCGCAGGGTCAGTTTTAATTTTGAGGTTCTATACCTCAAACTGCCCTGAAGTGGCTGGAAGTGGTGGTGCTGCGTGTTTTTAAAAACCACTTTCTAAGTGGTTTTTATTAAACACAAGCGTGCAGCCCCGTACCACCCCGTCACGGTGCCCCGGTGTAGATTTGCAGGCACATGCAAGTGCGTGGCTGCAGATCTGCCAGGGGGCAGGCTTCCGGCTGGCGAGCTTCTCCGATTGGTGGAGAGCCTCCGCCAGTCGTAAGCCGCCATTTTGGATGCCGCCGGACGCCGTAGGAGTGTGGAGCAGCGAACGTGCGTTGCTCCTCGCGGCGACGGACTTACCCAGTTTCAGGTAAGCTCCGTTTCTGCGCGCTTTGCTCTGTTTCTCCCTCCACGTGTGGAAAGGGCTTGAGTCTGCCAGCGTGGCTGCTCTTTGCTTGCAGCAAATTACTAGCAAGTCCTCATGACCTTCATGTCTGCTGCTCACTGAAGCTCTCCAGATGGATCTCTGCCTCCGGAACCTTTGGACTGGACCTTGACCTGGCTCGGCCTGTGTTTTCCTAGTGTTTGGTATATTTGGATTCTCCCTGAAAGCATTCCTGACCTCCCTCCTCCCTCGCCGGCTGCGGCTGGGCAGGGAGAGATTCCTGAAACCCGGTGTAAAAGAGAAGAAACAGAAGGGAAAGACCTCACCTCTTGATCCACATCCTCACACTGGACGATAATGGCTGGCGGGCTTTGCTGGGTTGAGTAGAAGCCAGAGCAGTCCCTGTCCACCTGCAGAAGGAGTGGGAGAAGCGGCTCAGAGCCCAAGCCAGAAGGAGAAGGAGAAGGAGAGGCAGAAGGGGCTTTGAACCCAGGAGACCCACCTCTCTCTTCCTCTACCACCACCACCATCTTCGCCAGGGGAGGCTCAGGGAAAGTGCCAGCATCAGGTGTGCCCATGGGAGGAGAGGGGGCACATGTTACACTCTGGATCAGGGCCAGGAACACTAACTTTTGGTCTGCAACTCCCCTGGAGACCTCATAGAGGGGGAGAATCAGCTGACTGGGGCATTGGGGGAATTGGAGCCCTAAAATTAATTCATTTTTGGACTACAGTAACAGTTTCTTAGCTGTACTTTTTAAAAAATTTGCTATTAGCCAGCTAGGTCAAGGGGCAAATTGAATTGATTAATTCATTAAGTAAGATAAATTTAAAACCAAGTAAATTTGATAGGTTGATTAATTAATTGGTTAATTTGTTAGTGAATTGCCCTCCCTTTTTCTCAGTATAAGGTCTAATAAAGAATCATATTAAAAGCATTAACTTAATACTGTTTAAGAGGCAGTTAGAGCAGAAAAATGAGGATACAAATACATGAAAAGACTTTCTGCAAAGGCAAAATTATGTATGCCTTTGAACCCTAAAAATCCAAATTTCCCAAGAAAATGCTGTGTTGCCACCATGCGGCTCTCCTCTTACATGCCATGCCAGTTAAGCATGGTATTGGTCAGAGTTTGCAAAAGTTACGTTTTTGGACTATGGCTCACAGAACCAGCCCCCCTTCCTGCAGCCAGCTAGCAGGGCTAGTGGTCATACCAACTGGGAGATTCTGGTAGCTGTAATCCAAAAGGATTGTTTTCTCAAGCTTTGGTGAAATGGCCCAAGTAGCCTTGAGACTGAGACCAGGTTGCCACAGCAGCACTGACGGTTGCCACAGCTGCCTCCCGGTTCACGCTAGCTTCCAAAAGGAGGCAAAGTTACTTTTCAGCCTAGGAGGGCCGAAAGATGTGCTGCCTTAGCCCCCAATCACCCCTGAGAAGGAGCAGAATTTTTTCACCTGACTTCCTCATGCTCAATGCCTGACATGAAGGAAAAGAGCTTGAAGATGTTACTTTTTGGAGTACAACTCCCAGCATCTCCTCAACCAGCACAAGGATTTTGGAAGTTGCTGTCTCAACATTAACTTTTCCAAGCTCTGTGCCATTACTTTTCCACTGTCTCTCTCAGGATTCTGGCAGCTGCTTCCAGAACCACAACTATTCCAAGCTCTCTGCAAGGACAAACAACCTCAGGCCTCTCAGATGGTGCTGGGTTCAAGTGCCCGTCAGTCCCTGGGCTGTGTGGAATAGGGCTATGTAGCCCTCCTAAAATTCCTAAAATTCTGGAGGGACACAGGTACAGCCCTGGTGCAGTGTGGAACTTCAGTCCTGAGCACCAAGGAAAGATCCTTTAGTGCTCAGGAGTGGAGAGCCAAGCTCTGAGAAAGTGCTTTCCCCTCTGTGTTTTAGCCAGAACTTCAGAAGGAGCTCCCCACGGTGCTGAATCCTTTCTCCCAAATAAGTTCACCACCTCTGGTGTCTTCCCTGAAGCTGCGGCTGAAACCTGGAATAAATTCACCACCACTAGAGTGACATGGGGTCCATCAACTCCCACCGATGAAAACTGGTAAGAGGTTGGGCAGCTCTCAGTGGGGAGGAGGGGAGAAGAAGGGCCTGGCATCCAACACATTCAGTTGCGGCTGCTGGAGGCCACGATGGTGGTAGTGGCTGGCACCTTCTGTGACAGTGGAGTGGCATCTCTGCTCTGGGTTTTAGCCTGAACTTTAAAGGAGCTCCTCGTGGGATTGAGCCAAAGCCCCAGCATGTTGGAGAGCTTCTGCAAAGAAAGAAGGAAAAACTGGACCGGCCACACTGCCCCACCGACATCAGAGCCACCCCCTCCAAGGGTTCAAGGCGGAGGAACAGGAAAAAGTTGCTCAGCAAGGCAACCGGTGCCTTCAAGAAGAGAAGAACCCTTACCCCTTTCTCTTTGAAGTTACACTGGCTGATGTCCTTCTTCTCAGAAAGGCGGCATTCTGTCTCCTTGATTGAGAATTTCAAAGGCTGGGTGGTCTGACCAGTGGTTTGCTGGAGAGACATTCAAGAAAGGGGATTGAGTAATACCTCCTCAGCTGCCTGGTAACATAAGTATGTGGGTGTGCAAAAGAGGGGAAGAATGAAGAGCAGAGAGAAAGAAAAAAAAAGAGAGAACCAGGAATGTACTTCCCTGTAATTTTTGCTCCTATGTGCAACAATGCATCACTTTGCTATTTTTCTCCCTGCTGGAGACAGTCCTCAAAAATGGCATTTTCCAACTAGTATTTTTAGTTCTGGACTTGTTCTGCCCCAAAAAATGATCACATGCTTTTTTTTCTCTTTTTTATATAGAAAATGCCATTTTCCTGTGTTTTCTGTACAGAAGATAACAATTTTCATTGAAGAAAACAATATTCCTGTGCAGAAAATGGCATTTTCTATGCTGAACAAAAAATGTGGGTTTTCTCAAGCAGCCAATTCCCCAACTGTGAAGATTCTTGTCGTGGAAGAATTCTCCACATTGGAAACCCCTTTTTCATCCAAAGACTGAATATTTTTACATATTTATTCCATCCTTAATGTGTATCCAGAAATATATCCAACAGGAATGCTAAGTATTTCCTTGCCGGGGCCCTGCTGAGCAACGTCTCTTTTAAGGCTCGTCTCCCTTCAATGCATCTGAAGAGTATTTAATGGGTTCGGCATCCTGCAACATCTACAGTTCATTCGTGATACCCTCACTGGTATGTAGAGAGTACTGTGTGTTGAAAAACAAACTAATCCTCATCTGTGCTGGAGTCTTGCAGCAAATAAGCCCGCTTTACCAAACCCATGAGAATAAGTCATTACATGGTTCTGTCCTGGGCCCAGTGCTGTTCAATATCTTCATCAACGACTTGGATGAAGGCATAGAGGGCACGCTCATCAAATTTGCAGATGACACCAAATTGGGAGGGGTTGCTAATACGCCAGAGGACAGGATCAAAATTCTAAATGACCTGGACAGATTGGAGAGCTGGGCCAAGGCTAACAAAATGAAATTCAACAGAGAGAAGTGTAAGGTCCTACACTTGGGTAGAAAAAATGGAATACAGAAATATAGGATGGGGGACACGTGGCTGGATAGCAGTACATGTGAAAGGGATCTAGGAGTCTTCATAGACCACAAGCTGAACATGAGTCAGCAGTGTGATGCGGCAGCCAAGAAAGCCAATGCAATTTTCGGCTGCATCAATAGGAGTATGGTGTCTAGATCGAGGGAGGTACTGGTACCACTCTACTCTGCTTTGGTTAGACCTCATCTTGAATCCTGTGTCCAGTTCTGGGCACCCCAATTCAAGAAGGACATGGTCAAGCTGGAGCAAGTCCAGAGGAGGGCGACCAAAATGGTGAGGGACCTGGAAGCCATGCCCTATGAGGATAGACTTAGGGAGCTGGGGATGTTTAGTCTGCAGAAGAGAAGGTGAAGAGGGGACATGACGGCCATGTTTAAATATTTGAAGGGATGCCATGTAGAGGAAGGAGAGGGCTTGTTTTCTGCTGCTCCAGAGACCAGGACAAGGAGCAATGGACTCAAGCTGCAGGAAAGGAGATTCCACCTGAACCTCAGGAAGAACTTCCTGACAGTCAGGGCTGTCCGGCAGTGGAATCTGCTGCCTTGGAGTGTGGTGGAATCTCCTTCTTTGGAGGTTTTTAAGCAGAGGCTGGATGGCCATCTGTCGGGAATGCTTTGAGGGTGTTCCTGCATGGCAGGGGGTTGGACTGGATGGCCCGGGTGGTCTCTTCCAACTCTACATTTCTATGATTCTATGATTCTGTGGTGTCAGAAGTGGATGAAACCCACCACCACTGTGCTTTCAACACCACAGGCAGAAATATTAACACAGGTTGTTTTTTTGTTTTTTCTGGCACACGGAACCAGTGATGAAGAAAACTTTAGCAGGGGCACATCTGCCAAAGAGATACAGGAGGCCTCCCAGAAGTAAAGTTGGCTGCAAGTATCATTTCCCAGGAGCAAAAGTAAAGAAATTTCCAGGGCCTACATTTCCCTGGACACAGTGACAGGTGGTGGGTCCCGTGTCTGAGGGGCACTAAATCTGCTCCATGTTTCATTTTAGTGGATTTCTCTAAGGTGCTGAACCCTACTTGCAAAACAGATTCAGCTACCTGGAGGCCTCTTTTAACGTCCAGACTGAAACCTGGGGGTGGAGTTACTGCTCCACAGACATGGGAGTCACCAGACGTCTCTGCTTAAATGTTGTCCATTTCCTTTTCTGGCTAACTCAACAAGCCACTCCAGATCCCTCAATGAAGCTTTTTGACAATGCACACAAAAAAAGGAAGGGAGTTCCGCTGGACACCTCATTGTGCTCTCTGGGTATATCTGGGCTATCCAGTTTCATGCCACTTAAGCAGTTATGGAAAAGTTGTGCTTTTTAGTTTGCGGGGAGGAGGAGTCTGAGAATGTTCTGCCAGAGAGTTCTGGTTCTTGCCCATGGAAAATTCTAAGCACCTACCAAACTACAAGTCCCAGATTCTCTAGAATCAAGTAATGCCAGCTAAAGCGGCAAGAGACAGGTATCATCGTATGGTTCAGGTTCAGCCCAGTTTGTTACATAACAGCTTAAGGAACAAAAAAGATGGGGGATCAGGGAAGAGAATGGAGCAAGGAGAGCCCTTCCATCGCATCTCTTTGCAACTACTAAGAGAAAACTGGAAGAGATGTTCAAAAGGGATGTTTAGCATTCTAGGGTTGGAGAGCAGATTGCAGAAAAAAATGACAACAATACAGTAAGAATGGGTGGGAAAAGGCAAATATGATAAGAACAGACAGAAGAAAGAGAATAACAGAACAGGCAGAAAAAGAAAATATGGCAGGAACAGGTGGAAAAAAGAGAATATGGTAAGAATAGACATAGAATTTGTGCCACCTTGACCACATTCAGATGTCACTTTTCCCTGTTTTCACCTGTGAAATATCACTGGGCGTGTGGCGCTACTCACCCAATCTGGCTGGAGTTCAGATTCCAGCAGGGCGAAAACATACTCTGGTTTTTGCTGCTGGTTGTAGGTGTCGATAGCGGCAGCCACCGCCTGGTCGTAGGTGATGGGAGTGCGTGCCGTGGGGGCCGCTGTGGCCACCCCCAAGAACAGCAGCAGCGCCCAGACCCTCTCCATCTTCTCCATCTTTCTCTTTGGGGAGTTGGACTTTGGCACAAACCTGGACCCCCGAGCTGCTGGGCACCTTATTTATAGCTCCCCTCTTCTCCTGGGCCCTCCCCGCTGTGGGCAAACATCCACCGGCTGCCTGGGGGGACCCCAGTGGTTTTCCTTCCCACCCTGCAGGAAGTGCCCATGGTTGATCCAACCGAACAGCGGAATAACAGTTGGATATGGGGAAAGACAACAACTGAAATCATCCTTGCAAAACCACCCAGGTGGGGAAGCTAGAAGGAGGCTCCTTCTTCTGCTAGGAGAGACCGAAGCCCCTGAGGAAGCTTTTCTCTTGGTGGATCAGGGACTGAAACTGTGCACAGAGCGGAGTCACAGAGTAGGAATGGACCACAAGGTTCCGGGCTCTCCTGACGGGCCATGCCCTGGGCCTTTTTTGGTGCTTGGTGTTCTGCAGAGTTCTCCCCTGCCTCCCATTTTATTCAGTGTCTGCATGAGCTTAAGGAAAATTTGAAAGTGCAATAGGCAGTCTTGGACTAGAAAACAGACCAGTGAATTCAATTTGCAAGAAAAAGATTCCATCTAAACGTTAGGAATAACTTCTTGATGTACTAAGCACACTTGCTCACAGCTTCTCACTGAAATATGCACATAACAGAGAGACAGAGGGAGAGAATGTATTTCCTGTTTGAAAACTAAGAAAGAAATCTTAGCTAAAGCAGCTGTTCCCAAAAGCAGGTGAAACAAAGAGATTATTGCTTTTCGCCTACTTGGGCAGACAGGATGAGAAACATTCAGTCTTGCCTACTTGCTTCTAGGCAGAAGGTGAAGGCAGAGCAGAGCAGAGGGTGAGCCCTGACCTTGCAGCCACTGGGAGGGAAGGAGGAAATTATGGGAATCTACAAACTCCACTGGAAAGTTGCAGCAACAAATCAATCAAGGCTTGGAAGATGCAGCCAGCTGTTGCTCTGATGGATGAGCTGGAAATTGGCACCCAGCCCTTTCCTCTTGCCTAGAGCTGGGCCCCTAAAAGTGGAGGATTTGCACTCTCATCTCCTGCCTGGAGAGGATATACAAAAACCAGAGAGTCAGAGCCAGTTCCTGACCCCTTGGCTTTCCCTCTGGTTAGCCTGTCCCCTGCCCCAATGGACACTGGCCGCCCCTCTCCAAAGGGCCAGCTGCATGTCTGAAGCCAGCTGTTAGGGAGGGTCAGACCAGGAGAAAGACTTGCCCAGGGTGGCAGAGAGGAGGCTGTTGGTGGAAGAGACCCTGGGGGAGCTTTCACAACCTTCCTGCTGAGGCAGCCAACTGCGAACCAGTGCCAGCCAGTATGGCCATTAAGACAGGGCCCTGTTGTTGCTGTTGTTGTTTTCAGGTCGGTCCTGGGGGCACACAACAGAACTTCCTGATGGAAAGAGCAGCTTGACAGTGGAATCTGTTACTGCCTCAGTGAAGTGCGATGGAGTCTCCTCTTTTTTTGGAGGTTTTTAAACTGCGCCTGGCTGGCTGGCTGTCAAAGGGAACATTTTGATAGTGTCTTCCTGCATGGCAGAAGGGGGTTGGATTGGATGGGCCTTGGGGTCTCTTCCAGCTCTTCTAGGATTCTAGGGTTCAATCCAAATTATCTCTCCTAGGGTTTCCTTGGCCAGATTTGCTCCGAGGAGGTTCACCGTTGCCTTCCACTGAAGCTGAGAGGGTGACTAGGGATTCAGATTGGGGCCTCATGGAGTCCTCCTGCAGCAATCCAACCACTCCACCACACTGCCTCGCTTGGTGTCTAACATATGCGTACAATTCCCCTACCTAAGGCCATTTCTACACTACACTCTTATAGCACGATTATTCCACTTTCAACATCCTATGGAATCCTGAGGTTTGCCGTCTGGCCCCTCCTTAAACTGCAAACCCCGGAATCCATAGGATGTTGAAAGTGGAATAATCGCGCTAAAGAGTGTAGTGCAGAAATAGCCTAAGTGGCTAGACACTTTTTTCCCCAATGCAGAACATCCACATTCATTTCAAGATTGCAGAGCTGGGGTAGCACATGCCATCCCATGGGGCACAGATGCCCATGGGCCTGGTGTCCAGTTGCCCAGGGGCACACACAATCCATCACTCACGTGGGTTGCACAACAGCTCAACTCATTAACAAGGCAGAGCTGAATAGCCATCACACAACTTCCTCGTTGTAAATGTACATTCCATTTCCTTGATATAGGCCAGGGTGGGCAACTGTGCACCCACCTGTCAGGCCACACCAGCCATTTTGGTGTGCCCAAAATGCACCCAATTGTCACTTGGGCTGATTTCCCCCCTCTTTTTTCCCCCTGCATTT